>BSBK01008492.1:232500-255000 GCA_027943335.1 Chamaecyparis obtusa | reverse complement strand
ATCTTCTTCTCTTTTTCTCAGTCAAGCCTATGCTTTTAGTCTTTCTTTCCTCATCACATTTATGCTTCAAATCAACTATCTTCTTCGCTTAGTATTATAGATAAACAACACATTATCTTTCCAATGTACCAACCAATCAAGTGACCATTGTAGTTTCTTATAACTCAACCTTTTCACTAGGTCTTCTTGTTACCTCCTCTTTTCAAATCCTCTTCATCAATCAAATGATATGACACTCTACTAGATAACAACTGTCTCACCAATTAAGGTTTGACATTAATGACAATATAACAATTGTTTCAATTGTAGTTTCCAAAAATATCCCTCTTTTGCATTGATGGAAACACCATATGCTTAGTTACCATACAATCCAAAAAATATGTTTTGAAGAAACTTCTATCAACTCTCTCTATGTTCTATCATCAAATATTTATTAATATCCTTAGCTTCATTCTAATTCTCATCCAATGCAAATATCAGCTCCCTCTTGGATAGATCTCTCCCTCTTTTTCTATGCATTAGTTTTGTTAAATCTCTCCCTTATCTTCTCATGGTAATTTCTATTGAATCTCTCCCTCTTTGACAACAATGCCAAAGTGATGAAGGGTGCTCCCCTTAATACCACAAACACTTAACAGAAATAGAGAAACAACAACAATAATATGCAAGAACAGAAAATTGGCTTCTTATTATCTCCACAAATGTGGAATTACAAACTTTCAGAATTACAATATGCAAAGCCACATGGGCATTCCCTTACAATATTCTGTAGGACAAAGCCTCGAGTCAATACCTAGATCTACTACTCAGAACTGCCCTAGACAACACTACGGGCCTTCTTTATATAGGCAATTTCCACCGCCCGAGAAGGTTCTAGAAATTTAGCCCTTAGGGCTGACCAAACTTAGAATTATTTTATTTTACAATTTATTACATCAAAGTCGGCTCAAAATGAGTTTTGAAACCCAAACAGAAATTTTGAAGAAAATTATTTTCCGCCATTTCAGGTGACCCAACTTCCGAAGACCATAAGTCATCACCCGTTGACCCGATTGGCTATTATAACCCCATTCTGGAAATGCCATGAAGCACTCTACAGGCTTGACCTACACAAAGCACCAGTCACCCAAATTTTCAACCTCATCCGGGGCCTCTAAAGCCTTCAAAACTAAGTTCAAATTTTCTATACCCTGCTGCCAATACCGAAAATCTTCAATATCTTCAAAACTAGACCTGATCTAGCCATGAAACTTTGCTGGCAGGCTGATATGACTGAGATGAACCTCCACATGTAAAATTAGAACATTCTGAGATCGTAAGACCAACTTACTAAAAATAGCAAGTTTCCATAAATAGCAACTCTACACAAGATAGCCCTTATTGAATACAAAAATAGAAATATTTTTGGGTGATGCAAGATTGCTCTTACACCCAGGATGCTCCTGCATCACAAAGACACTTTCAATTTTTTCATTTATCTTCACCATGTATATAGCTTCATGTCATCTTTCTAAACTATATGCTTCCTCTATCATCTTGCTTATGACTGATCAACATCTTTACTCTTCACAACTTTAGGCATCTCCTAAAGTGTGACCTTCTTGTATCAATTTTTTAGATATTCTGAGTAATACATTTGATGCAACACTCCTATTTGATTTAGGTAGCCTTAGTTAGGGGAATCACCCCTAATTTACCTCTTAGATATTCATGTGTATCTTTAGGTAAAGCTTTAGTGAATATATCTGGTAACTTCTCCTTTGTATTCACATACTCCAATCTCACTTCTTTGTCTTGAACTAGCTCTCTCGAGTAATGATACTTGATATCAATATGATTGGTCTTAGTGTGCATCACATGATTCTTTGATATATTTATAACACTTGTGTTATCATAGAAAATAAAAACTGGCTCAGTGATCTCTTCCTTCATACCTTTCAACAATTTCTTGATCCACACTATGTTTGAATAATAAACTGTTGTTACTACATATTCAGCTTCTATTGTAGATTGAGAAATGCAATTTTGTTTCTTGCTTGTCCATGAGACTAACCTCTTTCCTAGAAAGAATGTGCCACCACTTATACTTTTTCTATCATCCACATTTCCTTCCCAATATGCCTCAGTATAAACTTTCAATTCAAGATTGTCATTCTTCTTGTAATACAATCCATAATCCTTTGTTCCTTTCAGATATCTCAGTATCCTTTTTACTTCCATCATGTGGTTCTCCTTAGGATTTATAGAAAATCTTGCAACAATCCCAACTACTAATGCAATATCTGGTCTATTGTGAATAACATATTGTAGCTTCCCAATCATTTACCTATACAAGGTTTGATTCACTTCTAATGTATCATCATTCTTTGATAGTTTCTGTCTAGTAGCCATAGGTGTACTTATTGGTCTTGAGTCTTCCATGCCAAAGGTTTTTAGTATCTCCTTGATATACCTAGATTGAATAATGTAGATACCTTTCTTCATCTAATAAACTTGTAAACCAACAAATAATTTGATCTCTCCAAACATAGACATCTCAAATTTATTTTGCATCTCATTTTCAAATGTTTGGCACAATGCATCTTGACCTCCAAATATGATATCATCAACAAATATTTCAGCTAACAATGTCCATTTACCTTTTTCAGTCTTTATGTATATATTAATGTTGTCATTTGTCCTTGCAAAACCAATTTTGACCAGGTAACTATGCAATCTCTCATACCATGCTCTAGGGGCTTGTTTCAATCCATAAAGTGCTTTGTGTATCTTACATACCATGTTCCTATTTCTTGGATCAAAAAATCATTTAGGTTGTTTACTGTATACTTTTTCTTCTAGTATTCCATTCAGAAATGCAAAATTGACATCCATCTGATACACTTTGAATCCTTTGTAAGCTACATATGCAAGTAGAGTTCTAACTCCTTCCAATCTAGCAACTAGGGAAAATTTCTCTCCATAGTCAATGCCTTCTTCTTGTGCATATCCTTTACATACAAATCTAGCTTTGTTTCTTGTGACTTCTCAATGCTCATTGAGCTTTTTTTTGAACACCCACTTGGTTCCAATAGCATTATTTTCCTTTGGTCTAGGTACTAGTGTCCAGGTTTTTTTCTTTTCTATTTTCTCAATTTCTTCATTCATGGCTTGAATCCAATCTTCATTATCCAAAGCATCTTTCAATGATTTGGGTTCAAATTTGCATAATAAGCATGTTTGGTTTTTCAACTTATTTCTTTTCACGACTCCTAAATCTTTTTCTCCAATGATTTGATTTGGTTTATGATGTCTTCTAACATATTTTTCTAATGTAGGCTCTGGTCTCCTTTCTTCTTCTTGTTGTTCTTCGGGTTCATCTTGTAAATTTAGTTTGGGTTCATTTTGTGTCTCTTCTTCCTCTTCTAATTGCTTGATAGTTACCTCTTGATGCTCGACATCTTCTATTTGTAACTCGATAGATTCTTGCTATCTCTCAATAGCTTTGTTCTCTGGTTCAAGTAAATTGCTAGGTTTTCCTGTTAGGAATGGGAACACTGAGAGGGGGGGGTGAATCAGTGTTCACTATATTTAATCTTTTTCTTTACTCTTGAAAACTTAACATGAATGCTTAAGTACTAAAATGAACATCAATATAAACAAGATACATAAACACAACACATAACACCAATATGGTTACAGGGAACCCAAATAGGTAAAAACCTCGGTGGGAATTGACACCCACTAAGAACTGCACTAGTGTCTTATGATCCTTGTTAGAAGATCTGCAACTCTATTAGGAGTTGTTCTTTACAATTCTTTTAGTACAATGACCTTGTCAAGGGTCGGACCCTTTTAGGATTCTTTTACAATAACCCTATTAGGGGTGGGGACACACTGTCCTAGAGCTCACTGCTCAAGTGGTGAAGGCTACAACCTTTCTGATATCAGATACACAATATATCTATTGGATGAACTGGTTCTATGACACTACTTGTCAATTCAGTTCCTTTGATGCGATGATTCTTTGACCTCTTGCAAATCTCTAATACATCTTAACTACACTTCGCATACTTCTTCTCTTCTTATCTCAACTCTATATTCACTTCCATATAATATTACAATGGCGCATCTTATATTTGTATGCGCTACCAAAACAATTAACTAGGTTGGCCTATAACTGATTATATACAATGCTTCCAATTGAATTGGCTCAAGAATGTTTACATACAAACATAATTACATGTCTACAACCTAAATACAATAGGTGCATAGCATTTACAAAACAATATTATCCTTGCTAATCAAATTACCAACAGTCGGCTGCATCCTCTGTTCTGTTATGGCATTCATTGGTTGTAGCTCTTCAACTATATGTATCTTTCGCATACTTGCACATCTGATCATGTGCTCTTAGACTAAGCATGAATATACTCTTACCATCTTATCTTCAAGGGTGCATACCATAATTCTTTCATACACAAGTACGCTGACGCTCTGCTCTACTTGTGCTCTGTTAACTGTCCAGTCTTCTTTACTTAGCCAAATTATGATCTTCTGATAATGTGCGCTGACTCCAAAACACCATATGAATTTGTTTCCATAATGACAACACTATATTTATTCATATACAATAGTATAGTCATCTTTCCAACAATCTCCCCCATTGTCATTGATGGCAACAAAGGAATATGGCAAAGTTACTAATTGTACCCTTACAAAAAACTTTGTGACATACTTTATCTTATATCTGCCTTAGACTCTTTATTATACATCTTTACATATGGGTTCAATCACAAATTTGTGTCCCACTTTTAGGGATGAAGGAAATCGCGAAATCATCAAACAAAGATTTTTGCCTACCTTCATGCAAAGTCTATACTTCGCCCGAAGTCCTCGAGATGCTTCATGCGAAGACACCACGTAGGGGTCTTCGCACAAAGACCCCTGCATGGCTTCGTGCGAAGTATATACTTCACACGAAGCCATTTAGGGCCAGATTTTTTATAAATTTTCGGTGATTCATTTTCTAACCATCATTTTCACTAGAGCAGTTTGTGGACCCCTAGGCTTGGAGCGAACTACGTCACCACGCCAGCACACCAGTGCTTCCCGAGCTTCATCGACCTCTTCAATTTTCTAGCAGTACCAGGTACACATATTTTTCTCATTTTTTATTGTAAATAATATGTTTTGTATTTATTTTAACTAGTTATTTGTTTTAAATAATTTTTAATTTGTATAAATGTTAGAAAATGTTAGAAATCGTAGGAGAAATGTTAGAAAACTTTAAGATTCGAGTTAGAAAATGCTAAATTTTAAGTTTAAAATTGTAATTATTAAGAATTTCTCTCTCTCTCTCTCTCTCTCTCTCTCTCTCTCACACACACACACACACACACACACATGTATGTACACGCATTTTTAGTAAACTTATTAAAGTTAGCTATTTATTTTATTTATAATTTTTAGTTTGTGAAAATCTTAGAAAATTGTACAATTTTTTAAAATGATTTAGTAGTATGTTAGAAAACGTTAAAAAATTGTAGTACAATAAGTTTCTGGGACCCTTATTTCTCTTTTATGACATATTAAGACACTTAGGATCCTTTATTATAATTTACATATTACCTGACATCTTACTTGACACATAGGACCCCTTAAAACCCATACGAACCATTATTATATATTAAAATATCCTATGACACATTCATCTATCTTAGCTTCTATTAATACATATGTGAACCCATTGTTGCCCCCAAGAACCCTTAAGACATACTAGTATCAATTAATGTAACCTAAGATACCTTAAACCACTTATCATGCGTTTACGACTCATTAACATTATTGGACCATTATACATGTCCCTTATTGCATTTTAAGACATCTATGACCCATTCAAATCATCAAGACCCATTAACATATCTTAGGTTGTCTTAGGACACATTTATGTACATCTTAGATTTAATTAATTTATCATACAAGGATCATCCACTAATGAAACGTAGGACCCCTTAGGACCTCTTATGTTACCCCCAACCCCTTAAGACACATATATATACCTGACTCATTGTTACCCACGACCCCTTAAGATGTAGTCTAGGACCACTTATATTGCACCTATGACCCATTAACATTCTAGGACTCTTATCTAGATCCCTTATGAAATCTTAAAACAAATATAAAACCTTAGGACCCCCAAGACCCATTAAAAAAATTTAGGATGTCCTATAACTAGACTTAGACCACTTATGATGTTCTACGACCCATTAATATTATTGGACCATTATACATCCCTTATGATATTTTAAGACATATATATGACCTATTCAGATCCTAAAGACCCATTATATATGTATACGAGGATCCATTAATGTAACCTAGGACCCCTTAGGACCTTTTATGTTACCCATGACCCCTTAAGACAATCAAGGACCACTTACATTACCCGCGACCCCTTAAGAAACTCTAGGTCATATTAGGTGGACTAATAGGTCACATTAGGTCATATTAGGAAATAAGGTACATGTCTAAGTCGTTTCTCTACTTAAATACCTAACTAGACCTCTTAGGACCAAGTAGACCTAACTAGGACCTATTAGGATCAATTAGATAGGTATTAGGTCTTTAACCAACATTAGTCTGACCAATTAGATGTATTAGGATCTATTAGGTCCAAATAGACCTAACTAAACCTATCTAGACCTATTATGACAGGTAATTAGGACAGACCTAATATGACCCATTGATGTCTTATCTATACCTTAGGACCTCTTATGAACTACCCATGACCCCTTAAGACACTCCATGACTCCATGACTCCATAATAGGTTGAACATTAGGTCATATTAGGAAATAAGGTATGTCTAAGTTGTTTCTCTACTTATAGACCTAACTATCTACCTATTAGGACCAAGTAGACCTAACTAGGACCAATTAGACAGGTATTAGGTCTTTAACCAACATTAGTCTGACCAATTAGATGTATTAGGACCTATTAGGTCCAAATAGACCTAACTAAACCTATCTGGGCCTATTATGACCAATTAGACAGGTAACTAGACCAATTATGACCTATTGAGACCAAAATTTAGGACCTATTAGACTTAACTAGACCTAACTATACTAGGACCAATTATGACTCAATTAGAATCAATTAGAACCAGTTAGGAGGTCTAATTAGACTCAATTAGAACCAATTATGACTCTAGGACCACTTATGTTACCCATGACCCCTTAAGATAGTCTAGGACCACTTATATTACCCACGATCCCTTAAGACACTCTACATGACTCTTATCTATGTACGTTATGATAGGTAATATGATCCATTGATGTCTTATCTATACCTTAGGACCTCTTATGTTACCCACGACCCCTTAAGACACTCCATGACTCTTATCTATACCTTAGGACCTCTTATGTTACCTACGACCCCTTAAGACAATCAAGGACTGGACTTACATTACCCACAACCCCTTAAGACACTCTAGGTCATATTACTTGTCCTAATAGGTCACATTAGGTCATATTAGGAAATAAGGTATACATCTTTAAGTTGTTTCTCTACTTATAGACCTAACTAGACCTATTAGGACCAAGTAGACCTAACTAGGACCTATTAGGACCAATTAGATAGGTATTAGGTCTTTAACCAACATTAGTCTGACCAATTAGACAAGTAACTAGACCAATTAGGACCTATTAGGACCAAAATTTAAGACCTATTAGACTTAACTAGACCTAACTATACTAGGACCAATTATGACTCAATTAGAATCAATTAGAACTAGTTAGGACCTAATTAGACTCAATTAGAATCAATTATGACTCAATTAGAATCAATTAGAACCAGTTAGGAGGTCTAATTAGACTCAATTAGAACTAATTATGACTCTAGGACCACTTATGTTACCCACGATCCCTTAAGATGTGCTCTACATGACTCTTATCTATGTACGTTATGATCAATTAGAAGATCAATTAGAATCAATTAGACTCAATTAGAATCAATTCTAGAATCAATTAGACTCAATTAGACTCAATTAGAATCAATTACAATCAATTATACCTATTTAGACTCAATTAGAATCAATTACATGACTCAATTAGAATCAATTAGAACCAGTTAGGACCTAATTATAGTCAAATAGAACCAATTATGACTCTAGGACCACTTATGTTACCCACGACCCCTTAAGACAATCTAGGACAACTTATATAACCCATGACCCCTTAAGATACTCTATAGTCCTAGATTATCTATATGTTAGGACCTCTTATGTTACCTACGACCCCTTAAGACCTCTTATTATAAATTTTTGACCCCTTAAGACCTAATTAGTATGTGTCTTAGGACTCTTAAGACCTAATAAGACCACTTATGTTACCCACGACTCCTTAAGACATGAGCTATGACCACTTATGTTACCCATGACCCCTTATGTAAATCCATTTTTAGTAAATATCCTATGACCCATTGATGTACATGTTAGGTTTCATTAATACATACTAGGATGTCCTATGACCCATTGATGTCTTATCTATACCTTAGGACCACTTATTTGTTTCCATTTTACATGCAGTTATAATGTTGTAATCAAGTACTTAATTATTAACACTTAGCTCTTTCACATGTGATGTACATCTAGATGGCCGCTCAGGGTGCACCTTGGAATCCTAACATTCATACTATTTTTCACATGGCTGACACAGAGATAGCTAGACTTAGACAGACTATCAATAGATCTAGTGGAGATGGTATAGACAGAGACACATGTGCTACTATATTTACTAGTTTGGAGTCTATGACTAGTAGATTGAGGGCCCACACTTCATTTATGCCTCAGGTAGTTGAGGCCATTTTTCAAGAGTTGAGGGAGGAGATCTCGGGTGATGTTTCCTTAGCACAGGTTCAGAGCCTCGGGTCCAAGGAAATCATCAAATGAGAGATGTTCCCACATTATGAGGGGATGAGAGTGGTGAGGGCTTATCAGGTGACACAATGTGTGATCCCTTAGATTGCTTGTATGATTTACCCTCGACATCTTGCAGCCCATGGTTGTTATCCAAATAATGACCAAATTCCATTATACTTTGCACAGTAGTTGTACGCTGAGTTCCATTTGGGACTCAGGGTCAACTATTTTGATATCCCACCTTTTTATGGTCAGGGGCTAGGTAGGGTTGCAGACCATGATCAGTATTGTAGGGCTGATTGAGTTGTACAGCCTCATAGATGGCTAGTTGGAGAGAGGAGTTCGGTAGTGACACTGGTGATGGCTGCTACTGTAGATAGAGTCATCATTTCTTCTTAGAGGGGAGTTCTAGATAGCATAGGATAGATTGCTTCTGCAGCCACATTGATCAGTTCAGATTCAGTGGGTAGATACATTTTGACTAGACCGAGTAGAGCTAGATCATCTTCTAAGGCTTCGTCTAGTAGTACTACAGGTGTGAGTGACAAGACATATAGAGCTGTTGGTCTTCTTGTGTCTGGAGAGATACGAGCATTGTCGGGTTATTAGAGTACTTTAGATATGGCCCTTTACTTTTTGGAGGATCTCGTGCAGGCCTATTCTCATATTGCCGACACACAGAGGATCCCTATACATTCAGTCAGGTATTACATTTCACTTACACGGGGTCCTATAGTTCCACTGACACAGGACGCACCATCTACTAGTCAGGCACAACATAGTGCAGAGCATCATGCATAGGATAGTGCAGAGCACCATGCACCCATAGACCACTCTATAGCTGCAGAGCCTGGTAGAGAGATTGGAGATGTACGCATCACTAGTGAGGGCCTAGACGCTTTTGATGAGCAGTTGTGTGGGTTGGGTCAAGTGGATGTTGCCACTGATGGCGGGTCATTTATGGATATGTTATTTCATCCACATGGTTCAGATTCTACACCACTCCCCTCGCAGCTAGTGACACCCCTACACTCCTCATTACTATAGAGGTTCAGGACCTTAGGTGGTGTGGGTGATGCAGTATCAGTTGATGCTACGATGGTGCAGTGCGCTGACGATCCTCCTGCTCCTGAGACTTAGGTACATATAAAAAATTATTTTCTTTTTTATTAGGAGTTTTATACGTGTATTAATGTTTGTTTAATGCATAATATTTTGTAGGCACAATTGGCAGAGCATGTTACCTCTAGTGTGGGTTCAGAGCATCTTCCACATGATGTGACACCTACTAGTGGTCAGGTAAGTTTTAGATATATATGTATGTACATGTTTATATTTCAAGTACTTTACATAATATATCTACTATGCACATGTGTATATAACCAACTGTTGTACACTAAATTTGCAGGAGTCAGTCGCTACTTTACAAGCAGATGATACACCTACTAGTGGTCAGGTATGTTTTAAAAATATGTAAGTTTAAATATGCATTTATAATATTTTAATTATTTTAGATTATTATCATATATACATGCATTTATATTCGCAGGGATCAGTTGCTATCTCACAGCCAAAGGATGCTTGTGGTAGTCACTCAGAGGGTCGCTCTGTTCATATCCACCTAGATGACTCCCTAGTTTAGGACATGTTGAACATATATTTTATTTGAGACTCGGTTTATGATTCGAGACATACATATTTGATTAGATGATATGCTTAGATTATATGATATGAGACATATTTATTTGATTAGATGATATGATATGAGACACATTTACTTGATTATCTAGACGTATATTTGATTAGATATCTAGATTATTAGATTAGATGGTTTTATTCAATTAAATGATATGATTTGACTTGATTATATATGATATATATGATTCAAGACATATATTTGATTAGATGATATATGATTAGATTAGATGAATCTATGATTAGATGATTAGATGAATCTATGATATATGATTAGATGATATATGATTAGATTAGATGAATCTATGATTAGATTGTTTAATTCAATTAGATGATATGATTTTTTTTTATTAGATGATATATGATTAGATTAGATGGTTTTATTCCATTAGATGATATGATTTTATTTGATTAGATGATCTATATGATATATGATTTGACTAGATGGTTTTATTTGATTAGATGATCTATGATTTTATTTGATTGGATGATATGATTAGATTAGATGGTTTTATTCAATTAGATGATATGATTAGATTATATTGTTTAATTCGATTAGATGATATGATTTTTTTTTATTAGATGATATATGATTATATTAGATGGTTTTATTCCATTAGATGATATGATTTTATTTGATTAGATGATCTATATGATATATGATTTGACTAGATGGTTTTATTTGATTAGATGATCTATGATTTTATTTGATTAGATGATATATATGATTAGATTAGATGGTTTTATTCAATTAGATGATATTAGTTTGATTTGTTTGAAAGATGATATATGATATTTGATTAGATGATCTATGATTTTATTTGATTAGATGATTTATTTAAATAATATGATAACTAATTTCATCATTTTTTAGTGTCTTAAGGGGAGGTCTTAAGGGGATCTATAATTAATATCATAAAAGATAACTAGTTAATACATGTAACTAATGTCCATAATAACTATTCTAACTAATTCTAGAACTAACACATGTCATACTTGTAATATAACTAATTTCATCATTTTTTAGTGTCTTAAGGGGAGGTCTTAAGGGGATCTATAATTAATATCATAGAAGATAACTAGTTAATACATGTAACTAATGTCCATAACAACTATTCTAACTAATTCTAGAACTAACACATGTCATACTTGTAATATAACTAATTTCATCATTTTTAAGTGTCTTAAGGGGAGGTCTTAACCTGGGATCTTTAATTAATATCATAAAAGATAACTAGTTAATACATGTAACTAATGGACAATAACTATATTCAAACTAATTCTAGAACTAACACATGTCATAAGTAATATAACTAATTTCAAGCATACATAAAATCTTTAACTAACATGAAATCTATAAAAAACATTGAATAATCAAAGTATACGTATACAATTCTATATATTAAAACCATTGAACCATCAAATAGGTTCATCATATATCAACAAATTATAGCCTATCATATGTTTAAATATATAAACAAAGTATAATGAAATTTAATCCACAGATATCAAATAGGTCCCAACACAACAAATAAGTATACATGTATTAAACTTTTAGACCAACTCAAGTGGTTCAGACCTTTCATGGAGAACCTGTAATATTCTCTCATGATCCTCACTATCTAGTCTCCACTTACGACATCCACGTTGAGATTTAACTGTAGGAAGACAAATGGATGTGGCAACTACTAGGTGACTATATTGGAACACATTATTGTCTGGTTCGTAATCAACAAAGTGAATACCATGTTGAATTACTTTGATTTGTTTGAAATATGTTCCCTCTAAAACAACTGAACCTACAAGTCACATCTTTTAACAATATATCAATTTAAACAAACTCAATTTGAATTTTGTTAAAAGGTTGAAATTTAAAATTTACAAATTGAGTTCAATATATTGATGTAAACTGGATATACAAACCTATGGGGAACAACATTCCATCGCTTTCTTGAGGTTCAAGTAACTTCATCCTCTCTACAGTACAACGTAGTAAATAATAATCAACTCCTTCTACATTTCCACTCTCAGCAATCACTGCAAAGACATCTCCTGCACAATAAATTTTTATATATATGTGTGTGAGAACTTAAAATAAATACTTAGTTCAATCTATAGATCTATCTATATCTATGATCTATACATGCAACTCAGTGTACCATATGATGTGAAATTTATATATACTTACCAATTTTGACCAATCCCGAGATATGATCGTAATCAGTAGAAATCAAAGGAACATCATCAAAGTTTTCATCTTTGTCTCTATGAAATGTATCAGTAACAACTAGTGGCACTAGATTCCATGCACCTACATATCCATGATCTTGATTGATACATTCCTCATAATTGTCAGTAATGCAGTGACAACAAAAGCATGAGTAGTCCCTAGTGTTCAACATCCAATTGTGACAATTCGTACTCATAACTGAAGGCAAAGATTGCATCTTTTCTATCCTATTGCAACCATGCATAATTTTTCTATCCACACCTGAACAAATGCATATATATAATACATTCTATATAAATATAATTTGAATAAAAAATATCATTAAAATTTTAAACACTTTCAAATAATTAAAAAATGTGTGCATACATTTTATCTCCCAAAATTTTCTATATGGCACCGCCTGAGTCAATCCTGATGACACATCATTCTCATTGGTGTGAAATGTGTCTTGCACCATTCAACCACATCATGTGCATTTTTTATATGCACTCCCTTATAATTCATTTGATACTTTCGTATAGCACGTTTGATGCAAGCTCCGGCACCATCATGTTCACCTTTTCCATGTCCACTCTCAAAGAAACTCCAAACATGTGTTATGTTTTCATTACGATGATATCTACATAGTACATAAAATGGTCTCGATGATTTAAATTGCATAGCACATCCATCTGACCAAACATAATGTTTATCAATTTTTATACCTCTTTCTTTCACATTTGCAAAAAACATCTTGAAGCAGTGTTCCACATAATGAATGTCATGCTCTCTATCATCACTTATATAAAAATGATATTCCTTCTTGATGACCCGTGCTTCAAATGTGCTCTGAATACCATCCAAAACTAATTGTGTGTGTCGATAACACACATGTACCATAATAGTAATTTTCTCTGAAAAATAGTATTCTGACTGAATTGCCTTTTGATGAACAAAAGAATAATTTTCTGCATAATCAACAACTGATACAATAGCTTCAAGTGGGAAATTGTCTCTCAGTGTTTGAAATTGTTGTGCTTGCCACTTTGCAAAAAAAGCATGATGAATGTAGGGTTGAATCAATTTTTTAAATTTTTCCATAAAAACTCCAACATTTATCTCCTCTTCAACATATTCTAACCTTTTGGATTCTTTCCCAAATTTTGTTTCATTCTTTACATATTTGTAACTCTTGCAATTTACCATCTTTGTTACATCAATATTTTCATTTTTCAAAGGAAAAAGAGACAAATTGGCACATGTTTGGCATATTCCTTTTATGCAATTTATTTTTCCAGCTACATCATCTCTTTTGTCACATAAAATGGATGAGATGAACTCACTTCGTCTAGTAGGAGGAGCCTTTTCAAAACCATAAGTGTCTTCTACAAACTTTCGAAAAACTTGATAGTGGAGATCAAATTCAATATGATAATGACAACAACAAGTTTCAAACACTTTGTTTGTCTTGATATAATATGGCTTCAATCTTCCAAACAATGTTTTCCCAATCTTTATATTAGGATTTGAACTACAAAATGACACATACATTTCATGTTGTGTTGTGTCCAACCAATGTTTCATATGATATTCATATTGATTAGCTGAAATTCTATGTCTGATAACATCTCTAGTGTTTGATGAAGGACGTGTATTATCATTCCAAAATTATGTGATCAAATTTTTTGTTTCTTCATCAATCCTATCAGATTGAGGAGCTCTACACATGATTTCCCAATTGCCTTCCAAGGTGCTATCATCCAAAAGTATTCTCTTATTAACATATCGTGATATTGTTTTCCTATTAAAACCAATGTGAGATGAAACTGAAGATATATCTCTTTTTAATCTCATACTATTACCTACAATGGATGTCAACATAAATTTTCTTGTAATGGACTTATCTATAGTTCAAAATCGCTTCCCTAGCTGGTTCAAACCTTTCTTAAGATTTTCAATCATATCAGTTTGCATGTCAACAACTTTTCTCTTCTTTGATGATGTGTTTATACCCAATAATTTTAATGCCCCTTCCAACTTTTTGTCTATAAGTATAAGTGAAAAAAATTGAGCTTGTTCAAGTGTTTCAAAATTATCAAATTTACCCAATATTTCTCTTGCTATCATTTTCATTGATCTCTTCTTAGCAAGACTTAATTGTTGAGCATTAGCAAGTGATCTCAAATTGTCCACATTCATTGTAAGTAAATGATCTAAGTTTCTATAACTAATATTTTTCTTTACACTTTGAGCTGAATTTAAAAGTTCATCCATACCAGTAGGAAAATGTGATGTTGACCCTTCTCCAACATCAATTGTTTGAGCCTCTCTAGGGAGTAATTTTGACCCTTCTTCAATGTGCAATTCTTCGACTTGACTTGACCCTCCTACTTCAGCTTGTTTTCAGCTTCTTTAGTTTTATGATAATATGTCAATGTAGCTTCATGATTTCTTTGTTCAGTACTGGGTGACCTTTTTCTAGAAGATTTACTTTGTCTTCCCTTCTTGTTCCCCATTTCTTCGAGCTCCAAAAAATGTCTTCCACAAGATCGTCAACAAAAATTCCTTCTTCAAAAAATGCCTTCAATAATAGAAAATGCAAATTTATTAATTGCAATTTGATGTAAAATAGAAATGAAAAATTTTACTTTTATACCATTTTAAAAAAAAAATTTAAAAAATTTTACTGTCTTACTAGGGTACTTCATACGAAGTACCCTTGGAAAAAATCTCGGCCATGGCTTTTGGCCAGAATTTTCACTCGAGAGGCTTCGTACGAGGAGTCTTCGCACGAAGCCCCCTAGGTGGCTTCGTGCGAAGACCCTCTTCGCACGAAGCCACAAAAACAAAAAATTGCCCTCAGAAAACAACTCAACTGTAGAAAATTGGTCTTTCAGGGCCTGAAACAAGGACTAAACAAGATGATTTTTTCAAAAAAATGATGTCAAAAGATGCTATTCGGAATAAACTTTCTAATGAATATAATTTTAATACATATTGAGTTCATTATCACTTTTAAATATTACTTTAACTAAACATAGGTTGTTTGGTCATTCAACAACCTATCTCTTCACGACTTTGGGAAAAATAGTAAATGATAAAAAAAAATTTATGAAAAATATGTAGGAAAAGCATATTTGTGTTACCTTTCTATTAAAAAAAATCAAAAAAAATCGATATACCTAGATCAAGTTAGAGCAATCCAAGTGACCTTATGTCTAGATTACAGTTATTGTCACTTTAAAACTTAATAAACTATGAAATATTGATTCAAAATGAATAAAACCAATTGCATCCTTTAGATATTGAAGTTAAAAATATAATCTCGAAAGAATTACATCATTATCGTATTTTAAAAAAAAGTTATGTTGATCCAAGTGACAATACCTCCTTAAAAACATAGTTTTTTCACGCAAACCACTTTTAGAAGGAGAAGGAAAAATGAATTTAAATTATTTTATTTTATTTTTTTAAATATATTTAAAAACTAGAAACAAAAATCTAAAAGACTCTAGTTTACATCATCTTCAAATTCCTAACAATTTTGTGGCAACATGTGTTTGAAAGTGAAATTTTTTCTCAAAATGGTGATCTTTGTGTCGAAGTTGGCCAAAAAGTGGGACTCACTATTGTGGGACCACCCATATATGTAAGACTCCATATTCTATACAATACTCCCCCTTTGACATTAGTGAAAAAAGGTGCTCCAAAAATTTAACTTACAAGTACTTACAAAGAAAGTACATCCGGATATGCAATCTGTAAATTGTGGATCTCTTGTTTCCAAAATGCAGTCAGTGCATTGACAATTTGGAGATGGTCGCATAAGGAATATGTCAGCTTCTCCATCTTCTCCAAATCTTTGTTGGGACCTTGATCATATGTCACCCTGGTGGCATCGATCTCCTTGATGTTCTGATTGAGTGCATCCAGAGAGGGCGCAAGAGCATTCCTGAGCTGTGTCTGCCTTGCCCTTATCTTAGACATCTCTTTTTCAGCCTTTTCTATCTTGTCTAACTACCCCTGGTATACATTGTTTCACATGTTCACATCAGTGGAGGGGTCTTCTACTGATTTCCTTACATTTTCTATCATTTCTTCTACCTCTTGGATTTTCTTGTAATGATCACCAGTCAGCTTATCCTGTTTCATACAATCAGCAATGATTTCTCTACCCTTTGCTGCAAACTCCTTCAAAGATGCTTGACCAATCTTTAGTGAACTTAGGTCAAGTGTAAAGTTTCTAACCAATTCATTTAGCCTCTTCTTCATGTATTTCTCTTCTACAACTAGGGATGCAGATTCTTCCAAGCTAGAAAAATTAGTCTTGAAGTTTGAAAGAATTTTGCTTACATCATCAACTGAATGGACCTTAGACACTTTCTTGTCTGAAGGTAGTAGGCTGTTTAAAATGTTTACTAATTCAACAAACAAGGGGTTCCTCATTACCTGCTTCTCCTTTTCTTTCTCCATGTCTAAGACACTGATCTTGATCAGGTCTTCTTCTCTCCAAGAGTCCAAACTAGTGGTGTCAAGTGTCAAACTTGACAACAATGATGCTGAAGGAATTCACTTCCTTTTACCTCTTCTTCTCCTTTCTTCTCTTCTACCTTTTATTCCTCTTTTTCCGTCTCTTTTTCTATCTCTTTCTCTTCTTCTTTACTTGTGAGGTCTTCTATTAGTATTTTTTCTTGTAGCTTGGGTAAATTGTCACCGTATAGAATTTTAGCTTCTTATGTGCTCACAAAATCTTCCTCAAACTTATCCAAGTCTCTATCTGTGGCTAACATGGCTATCTCTACATTATCAATGATGATAGTGTTGTCCTTTTGTGTCTCTGACATGGGTGCATACTTTTCTTCCTTTGTAGGTGTTTCAATTGTAGGTGCTAAATCCTGAAGACCTGTAAATGGTACATTTGTGATCTCTGACTCCTTGGCTACCTTTGTGGGCACTTGAGCTATGGGCGCAGTAGGTCGATACATGTGCCTATTCAAAAAAAAATTCTCAAAGGCTTTCTTTGTTTCCTTTGTAACCAACTCATAATTCTTGTCCATGATATGTAGTGTTCTTGTCTTAGTCTGGAGGTGTGGTTTTACCAAATCTAACAACAAGATTTTTTCTTCTAGAGAGCATACTTGGAGGCTTTCATCTAGAGTATTTTCTCTTATCCTTTGATCCTCTTCAATAGCCTATCTCTTTAATAATTCTAAGATATTCCACACATTGTCTGGAATCATTGTCTTTAGTTCTACGACTGTCCTTTTGAACTTTAGCATATGTTTGATAATCATTCCATGAATTTCTGATTTGTCTATTTCACTGTATTTCTCATAGAATTTTCCTACTTGATCAATTCTACCTTCCTCAATAATCCTTGTACTCAAAACACTAATAATAGGTTTGAAACCTACTTGTGGAGGTGCTTGAGTGTTCTTCTTACTTCTGGTTGCTCGCGAGGATGGGTGACTAGTGCTAATTTCCTTCTTCCTCTTAGGCATTGCCTTATACTCATGCGGAGCTATAAGATCAAGTGTTTATATGGGCGCGGGAGGGGAAACATCAGATTTGTCTTGTTTATCCTTAGGATCTTCAGTTTTCTCAATCTTGACCTTCTTTAACTTAGGATCATCATTTTTTGCTTCTACTGCAGATGCGCTCTCAATTCCCAAAGCAATATTTTCTTGTCTTGCTTTGTCAAGGTCTTCAAGAGAAGCTTCAAGATTATTTTTCAGATGTTTTATTTCTCCCTTATCCATGATCACCTCAAGTGGTTAAAATTCTTTGTTGAGGACCAAAGCTCTGATACCAATTGTTAGGAATGGGAAAACTGAGAGGGGGGGTTGAATCAGTGTTCACTATATTTTATCTTTTTATTTACTCTTGAAAACTTAACATGAATGCTTAAGTACTAAAATGAACATTAACATAAACAAGATACATAAACACAACACATAACACCAATATGGTTATGGGGAAACCCAAATAGGTAAAGACCCCAATGGGAATTGACACCCACTAAGAACTGCACTAGTGTCTTATGATCCTTGTTAGAAGATCTGCAACCCTGTTAGGAGTTGTTCTTTACAATGCTTTTAGTACAGTGACCTTGTCAAGGGTCAGACCCTGTTAGGAGTCTTTTACAATAACCCTATTAGGGGTGGGGGACACAATGTCCTAGAGCTCACTGCTCAAGTGGTGAAGGCTACAACCTTCTGATATCAGATACACACTATATTTGCTGGATGAACTGGTGTTGTGACACTACTTGTCAGATTAGTTCCTTTGATGAGATGATGCTTTGACCTCTTGCAAAGCTCTAATACATCTTAACTACAATTCACACACTTATTCTCTTCTTATCTCAACTCTATATTCACTTCCATATAATATTACAACGACGCATCTTATATTTGTATGTGCTACCAAAATAATTAACTAGGTTGGCCTATAACTAATTACATACAAGGCTTCCAATTGAATTGGCTCAAGCATGTTTACATAAAAACATAATTAAATGTCTTCAACCTAAATACAATAGGTGCATAGCCTTTACAAAACAATATTATCCTCACTAATCAAATTACCAACAGTCGGCTGCATACTCTGTTCTATTCTGGCAATCACTAGTTGTAGCTCTTCAATTGTCTATATCTTCTGCATACTTGCACATCTGATCATGCACTCTTAGACTAAGCATGAATATACTCTTTCCATCTTATCTTCAAGGGTGCATACCATAATTCTATCATACACATGTGTGTTGACGCTCTGATCTACTGTGCTCTATTAATTGTCCAGTCTTCTGTACTTAGCCAAATTCTGATCTTCTGATAATGTGCGCTGACTCCAAAACACTATATGACTTTGTTTCCATAATGACAACACTATATTTAGTCATATAGAACAGCATATTCAACTTTCCAACATTTCCTTCATTCATGTATATAAATTGTCTGTAATCTTCAGGTTCCTATTTGCATTCAACTTCATTCTTTTCTACATATTCATCAACTCTAACATTTTTACTTTCCACAACTTTTTTAGTGTTAGAGTTCAAACACTTATAAGCTTTTATTTTAGTGGAATAACCTAGGAATATGCCTTCCTCACTTTTAGCATCAAGTTTTCCATTTCTATTATCCTTCAACATATAACATTTTCCTCCAAAGATTTTAAAGTATTTCACATTAGGTCCATTACCATACCATAACTTAACAGGTGTAGCATTTTTACCTTTCTTGACTTGTACTTGGTTCAAGGTATAGATAATTGTACTTACAACTTCTCTCAAGTACTTTTGTGCAACATTTTTCTCTATCATCAATGTTCTAGCACAATCCATGATTGATCTATTCCTTCTTTTTGCTATACTATTCTATGGGGGGAGTCCTTGATACAGACATTTGTCTCTTGATTCCTCTATCATTGCAGAATGTGTTGAACTCATTATATATGAACTCTCTTCCTCTGTCAGATCTCATACTTTTCAAACTCTTACTTGTTTCTTTTTCAACTTTTTCCAAATACCACTTAAACAACTGAAAGGCATCATATTTTTCTTTAAGAAACATCACAGTCATCATTCTAGAGTAATCATCAACAAACAAAAATAAAATATTTTTCACCATAGTATATTTGCACTCCAATAGGTCCACAAAGGTTAGTATGAACCAATTCCAAAATATCATCATAAGTATAGGTTTTTCTCTTGAAACAAGACTTTTTCACTTTCCCCAATTGACATTGCTTACACATCACATTATTAGGTTTCTTCAATCTTGGTAACCCTCTTACTTTTTTCATCTTACTAATTCTTACCAAATTATCAAATTTCACATGACACAACATCTTATGCCATAACCATACATCATCAAATTGTGTAAACAAACATGTCTCATCAAATAGGTCTAGATAGAACAAGTAGCATTAAAGATCTTAGCCTTTTTGTGATGGAATTCAACTCACTATCTAGAACTATTCAACTGTGCAACACTCAACAAGTTATAGTTAAGTCCTTCAACCCAATAAGCATTATCACATCTAATCTTATCAATCAATCTTATTGATCCTTTACCTTTCACAAGACATGGTGCATCATTACCGAGCTTAACATTGCTACCTTTGTAATTATTTAAGGTTTCAAACTTACTTTTATCACTAGTCATATGATGTGAGAAACCACTATCAATTATCCATCTATCACCTTTACTCACATATGAAAATTAGTGCAGTTTTCTCACCATCAAAATCATCTTTCATAGCAACATAAACAACTTCTACATCATGATCATCAGATTCTTTAGATTCATTGTTAGTTTCTTCTTCAGTAATATAACAAGATTTCTTACCTTTTTCCTTGTAGTCCTTATACCTTCTGTAGTCTTTGTCATCCCTTTTGTCTTTGTATTTTATTTCTCTTATTTCATCCTTTTCATTCTTGTCAGGACATCTTGCTACAATATGACCAACTTTGTTACATGAGAAATAGATTATAGGAAGTTTACCTTTGAATTTTCCTTTTCCTCTAGGTAGTCTTCTAGCCATTAGTGCCTCAATATCATCAAGGTCATCATCATAGGTGTTACTATCACTATTCACTCATCTTTCTTTTCTTGTCTTAGATTTATGAAGAACCAATTGAGATTTAAATGTAGATTCAATATTATGAGAGGTGAAATTATCAAAAAATGACAATTCAAAAGTAGTAAGTCTACCAACCAGACCTTCCAAATTTAAGTTGTTACCAAGAGCACATCTCAGTTCTTATATTTTAGAAACTCTGATAACATAAATAGGAAGTAGGGTTCTCAATACTAATAACAATTTCATCATCAATATTTCTATTAGCTCCTCTAATAGTATTTACAACCTCTTTAACTTAGCCACAATATTGTATAATAGTCTCACCTTCTAACATTCTCATTTCATCAAAATTACCTCTCAAGATTTCAGATTTGGATCTTATTACTTTTGTGTCTCCACCATAGATATCTTTCAGTGTGGTCCCACATTTTATTTGCAGTGGGTATAGTCTTTGATGTCTTCAAATTTAGGATAACTTAGGGCTGATGCAATCTACAATATTGCCTGATTGTGCTCTTGTTTTTCCTTCATCTGATGGGCTATCAAAGGTGTCAGTGTTTTTATGTAATCATTTTCCATATAGTATTTTGCTGCATCTCCAATTCCAGCTAGGTGTAGCTTCATCAAAATTTTCCATCCAGGGAAGTTCTCCTTGTTCAGCTTTGGTACCTCCTTTTTGTACATTTTAATCTTTAGCTCCAAATACCTTCAAAATTTTCCTTACAAGCACCACAAGCTCTGATACCAATTGTTAGAATGATTTTAGAATAAATGGGAGGGGGGGTGAATCAATTATCCTAAGGTCCAGATGTACCAATTGATTTTTTTAAACACTTTAAACAACTCAGATCTACTCGATAGTCCATTCGGTCTCTATAGCATATAATCAGTAACATAAACTTGCACTCCATTGTCCAAAAGTAATCAACTTACAAAATATAAAATACTTAACACATCAAATAACATTCACACAAGTATGACACTAGGATTTAATGTGAAAACCCAATTTGGGAAAGACCACTAGTAACATGCTACCAATTTTTCACTCTTCTGAAGTGAGCTTTGTGAGGAGCCAACCCTATTAAAGGTTACAATACACACTATTAGGTGTGA
>BSBK01008492.1:2500-225000 GCA_027943335.1 Chamaecyparis obtusa | reverse complement strand
GGGTCTAATTAGGCATCAAAGTGTAACAAATTGCTCGTAATAGGTCTAATTGGGTCTAATTAGGTCCTAATAGGTCTAATTGGGTACTAATAGACCTCTAATTAGGTCATAATCTAGGTCTAATTATGCTTAAGGGGTCCTATTGTTCATATGTTGTCTAATAGGTCTAATTAGGTCTAATTAGGCATCAAAGTATAACTAATTGGTCCTAATAGGTCTAATTGAGTCTAATTAAGTCCTAATAAGTTGAATTGGTCCAATTATGTACTAATAGACCTTTAATTAGGTCTAATTAGGTCATAATCTAGGTCTAATTATGCGTAAGGGGTCATATTGTTCATATGTTGTCTAATTGGTCTAATTAGGTCTAATTACACATCAAAGTGTAAGTAATTGGTCCTAATAGGTCATATTAGTGATTGGTCTAATTATGTACTAGAATAGACCTCTCATTAGGTCTAGTTAGGTCATAATCTAGGTCTAATTATGCTTAAGGGGCCCTATTGTTCATATGATGTCTAATTGATCTAGTTGGGTCTAATTAGGTCGTAATAGGTCATATTAGGTCTAATTGGGTCTAATTAGGTCATTTTGGGATCTAGTTAGGTCATAATAGTTCTAATTAGGTCTAATTAAGTCATTTTAGGTCTAATTGGTTCTAATTAGGCATCAAAGTGAAACTAAGTGGTCCTAATAGGTCTAATTGGGTTGAATTAGGTTCTAATAGGTCATATCGGTCTAATTAGGTACTAATAGACTTCTAATTTGGTCTAGTTAGGTCATAATCTAGGTCTAATTATGCTTAAGGGGTCCTATTGTTCATATGATGTCTAATTGGTCTAATTAGGTCCTAATAGCTCATATTAGGTCTAATTAGGGGGTGACCCCATAATATTGGGTTACACTTTTTTAGACATGTTGGTTTTTGCTGAAATAACATATTTTTAATAAAATATGATGATTTAATCCTTGAGAAGTTCCATTTGAATGAATTAATTACTAATGGTTATCTCAAATCCTCTTAAATTAAAAAAACATTGATATAACATCTATACTCCTCATTCATACCTACAATGGAGTCTCCTTCACACCTATTAAAATGCTGACAAAAAATTACTTCAAGTTTATCTTTTGGCAGATCAAATGAATCCATTTGACAAACCTATCTATGTAGTAAGGTACTACTGAGAAAAATATTTCCAATGATTATAATGTTAATATATATTAAGTTTATTATGACTTTGTATTTTTAGTTTTACTAAACATAGTTATTTCACTGTATGTCTACCTCTATGTTTGATGCTTATGGAAACATAGTAAATGAGAGGTAAAAAATTTTAAAAATATGTATGCCCTAGGTATTGAAGTTCTCTTTCTATCAAAAAAATAAAAATAAAATATAGACAAATACTGTGGACAAGTTATAAGCTATGTAGTCAAGGTATGTCAAAATTATGGTTTAGTCAACTTCAAACATTATTAAAATATGCAATAATCATGATAATGTCATAAAAAAAATTGCATTCCCTCCATATGGATGTTACAAAAGTAAATTTGAAAGAAGCACATTTATATCTATTTTAGAAAAAAAGTTATGCTCTATGAAAACAATGTAACTCTTTGAAAATGACATTTTCAGCAACATACCAGTTTTTGTGGGAGAAAGAAAAAATAATTCAAATCAATTCAAAAAAATAAAAAATAAAAAAATTTAGAATCTAGACAGAAAATCCTAAAAGACACTAATTTACTTCATCTTTTTATTCCAAACGGTTTAATGACAATATGCATTTGAATCTGAAAGTTTTTTTCAAAATGTAGAGTTCAATGTCCATTCAGGAAAAAATGTGTAACCCACTATTGTGGGTTCACCCTAGGTTTAATTAGGTCATATTGGATCTAATTAGGTCATATTAGGTCTAATTAGGTCATTTTAGGTCTAATTGGATCTAATTAGGCATCAAAGTGTAACTAATTGGTCATAATAGGTCTAATTGGGTCTAATTAGGTCCTAATAGGTCTAATTGGTTTAATTAGGTACTAATATACCTCTAATTAGGTCTAATTAGGTCATAATATAGGTTTGATTTTGTTGAAGGGGTCATATTATTCACATGATGTCTAATAGGTCTAATTAGGGATCAAAGTGTAACTAATTATTCCTAATAGGTCTAATTGAGTCTAATTAAGCCCTAGTAGGCCTAATTGGTCCAATTATGTACTAATAGACCTCTAATTGGGTCTAATTATGCTTAAGGGGTCCTATTGTTCATATGATGTCTAATTGGGCATTAAAATGTAACTAATTGGTCCTAATAGGTCGAATTAGGTCGAATTAAGTCCTAATATGTCATATAAGTCTAATTATGTACTAATAGACCTCTAATTAGGTCTAGAGTTAGGTCATAATCTAGGTCTAATTATGCTTAAGGGGTCCTATTATTCATATGATGTCTAACTAGTCTAATTAGGTCATATTAGGTCTAATCGGGTCTAATTAGGTCTAATTAGGTTATTTTATGATCTAATTAGGTCATATTCGGTCATTTTAGATCTAATTGGACCTAATTAAGCATCAAAGTGTAACTAATTGATCCTAATAGGTCTAATTAGGTCCTAATAGGTCATATTGATCTAATTAGGTGTTGGAAATATTCAAGGATTAACCAAGTTACTGAGAGGGGAGGGGTGAATCAGTAACTTCAAATTTTCTTACAATTACAGATGTATTAACATATAGTTCACTTTTTCTTTATGCATATAGAAAGCATGAAACTTAAAAGCATTCACAACAATGACACATAGATTTGGTTACCCAGAAACCTTCCAAAAAGAAAGTAAAACTAGGGTGGGGATGAAACCCACAAAGCTTTAGTACTGCAGAATAAAGTTGGCCGGTTAAGGCTTACAATTTGATCACTTCTGATGATCTGCCCTGTTAGGAGCAATAAGGATTGCTAAAGCCACCTTGTTAAAGGATTTACAAACATACAATGAAGTATGCACTTGGTAAAGAGATTTTACAAAAGACTGTTAAGTCTACTTGGTTAAAGGATTTTAGTACTGATTCACCTGTTAGGATGAAATAGTAGATCTCTTGCTTTGCAACTGGATTGCTGATTGAGATTCGCTGAATGTACTGATCACCTTCTGTGATGAATTTGTCTTTGATGTTCCCTATACTACTGTAGCCCTTTGTAATTCACTTATCTCTGCCTTTCCTTTTTTTTCACATACATACTCATATAATTGCATCTTGACATTTTTACAACATTGTTTATATACAAGTCTAAACAATTAATTACAATTACAAAGTCGGCTTGACAAATAAACATAAGTGCCACTAAGTCAGCCCAAGTATGGTTACATGGTTCCTGCAAACTAACTCGGTGACTTTCTGATACTTGGCATCCACTGCATTACTCGGCATCATCATGCACTCGGTAGAAGTGAAGGCACGGTTCATACTAACCACTCGGTAGGTTTTGAACTCGGTAAATACTGGTGACTCGGTAGACATAATGTTACTCGGTTTACACTGTCCTACTTGGTTTGCATTATCTTGATCGGTTTGCACTGTCTTGCTCGGTTTGCACTGTCCTGCTCGGTTTGCACTGTTCTGCTCAGTTTGCACTGTTCTGCTCGGTTTGCACTATTCTACTCGGTTTGCACTGTTCTGCTCGGTTTGCACTATTCTGTTCGGTTTGCACTGTTCTGTTGGGTTTGCACTGTTCTGCTCGGTTTGCACTGTTCTGCTCGATTTGCACTGTTCTGCTCAGTTTGCATTGTTCTGCTTGGTTTGCACTGTTCTGCTCGGTTTGCACTCAAAATGCAAATAAGTGTTGTCACTAGTGGCAATTCTGCTTAATGCCAACAATCTCCCCCTTTGGCATTAGTGACAAAAACACTTATTGCTCAAAACTTATAAACATGAATCATACTAAGATTTATTTTGATTTTTTTTTTTAAATTTGTCTTTGTCATAGAGCTTTATACATTATCTCCCCCTTTCAATGTGCTAACTTTTTCTTCTATACAAATCTCCTTCTATACATATCTCCCCCTTTTTGACGATAATGCCAAAGGTGTATATACAAGTGATTTACAGAGAGAATCCAAAATTTGATAGAAAATTAGAATGTACCTTCATGATTAGTGCCAGGGTTCTGTCCCAATTTTCTTGCAGAATTTTGCATGTTTGGATTGCAATTTGGACTTCTGCAGAGAGTTCAATCATGTGATCTGCTATAGAGAACTGATTGTCATGAATCAATGTTTTGGAATGTTCAATGTGCTTATACATTGTATTCATGATGGGAAGGATCATGTTCTGGATGTCTAGCAGTGTGGACCGGATCCTTGTGTCTTCTTTTAGTAGATCTGACTGCATATTTGATAGGTATGAGACTTTCATGTGATGAGCAAAGCTTGAACTTGGTTCAAGTTGCAGCTTCTGTATGCTAATCTTCATATCCTCATCCATTTTATTCATTTTATCCTTAACATCCTTTGTGAACTCGGCAATATTGCACAGTCTGGCCAAAAGAGAGTTGACATTCAAATAGGTAGATTCAATATTTGACAAATCTGAAGACAATTCCACTTGATTAATAGCTATGTGCTGAGCAATGTGCTCAAGCACTTTATTGTTGAATCTCTTCTCGGCTCTTTCAACTAACTTTTCTGTCCCAGATGAATCCTCATTGTATTTATTTACTGCTTCAGCTAATTGTAGCAAAACATGTTGAGAGGAGTCTACTTTAATACCTAATGCATCAGACAAAATGTCTTTAGCATCCTTAATGATTTGATATTCCTTGTCTCTCTCCTCTTTAAGCTTCTTTTGCTTTGCTTTCCTTTGGAGGATTTCACCTATATTTTGCATTTGGTCCGCTGATAGATTTGCAAAATCTAATGTTGGAATCTCTATTTCTTCATCTAGGTCTATATCCTCTACTATATTCTTACCCAAAAAATTTTATACTCGGTAGAGCCTTAGGCTTATCTGTACTTAATGCCTTAGTAGTAGTGACAATAGACATAGTAGGACTAGCTATAGATACTGGCACACTGTCTACTGGAGAACTTAAAATATTTACACTTGTAGAATCAAAAACTAGAATACTTACTGCTGGAAAACTTGATGAAGTGGGAGACTGCAACTCGGTAGAAGAAATGGTGGTTGCTTCTGTTGTTGCTATAGGTGATTGGACAAAAGTTGAAGTTGTCACAACCATGCTTGAAGGTGTCTCCGGGCTAGATGTAGAAACTTTTACTGGAGAGGTAGGAAGTGATGCAATGACTTCTGCTGCTATCCTCACAGTATCATCTACCTCAGTGGCTTCTTCTTGTTCATCACTGTCATCTTCAATATCTTTTATTATTACTGTTTCAATACTCGGTTGGTGAAGATGGTATATGTTCTTCCATGTGGCATTTGCAGCCTTCACAACCGATTCAATATTGTTGATCAGAATCAAACAAGTATTGAACTTTAGTGTCATCTTACTTTCATTTTCCTTTAATGCCTTCTTTACTTCATCATTTTTCAAGCTCGGCATTAACTGTCTCAGGGTTTGATCAAATATGTCTATTACAGTTTGCTTTGCATTGCTCCATCTCATTTTTATTGGATTTAATAAGACTACTGGAACCTGTGGGGCTAATTCATCAGGAGAGTATTTCCACTATCCCATCTTTTCAATAACATCTTCTATTTCCTTCTATTCTGTTTCCAATCTGGTTTCATATTTAAAATATTTTATGTTACTTACTCCAGATCCTGATCCGTCTCTAAAAAGTTTGATCCTCTCTTGAAAGTTTAGAGGAGGCCTTTTGAATACTATATCTTTGTCTGCCTTGTCTGCCTTATCTGCCTTACCTCTTGCACTTCTCCTTGTAAATACAGTAGTGGGAGGCTTAGGTGCCTTAGTGATGAAAACCTTTCCTTTCTTCTTTGCAGGTTCTGGTTCCTCTGTTTTCTCATCCTTTTCCTCTTCTTCTTCATCGTTATCTCCTTTGTCCTCGGTTAGCATTTGCATTTTGGCTATCCTCTTCTTTCCTTTGTTTACCGCCTGTGGAAGTTTTATGCTTAATTCAATTCTCACCTTTGCTTCATCATATGTTCCAAAATATGGAGCTTTGGGATTAACAGGCTGATTAAGAAGGGCTTCAATGATATTCTTGGTTTCATCAATATTTACCTCATAAGGAAGAGGTTTTACATATATAATCCTCGGTTTAGCTGCTTGAATATATACATTGTCACAGTCTACCATGAAACAAATGTCATCCTTGTAATCCTCCACCAACTTCTGTGGAATCCGAAATCTGTCATTCATTTTCTCTTTGAAAGACTCAAAATAACTATCCATGATGCTTTCAAAATTTTCACCCATTTCTGAGATGTATTCATTTATCTCATAAAGGACTGGCACATCTTTTCTCCATACAAATTTTCCTTTGGAAGGGAAGAATTTTTGAACATAGAAGAATAAACAGACTAGTAGGGATCCAAACTTACATGGATTGTTTTTGGAAGTTTGAATGTTTTCCATGTTCTTGTTAAACTGTTTTAACAATAAATCTGCAAGGTCAAATGATAAGTTGTTCTTGACCACTTTGTAGGCTAGGTCAATAGCTTCATAGGAGACACTATTCTTTCGACTTGAACTGTATATTTTATGGGCAATTATGTGTGTACCAAACTTTAGTTCAGCATCGGTAATGCTGCTAACTTTCATGCCTCTACCGTCCCACTCGGCTAGGGTTTTCTTCTCCAGTTCCGACCGACCTAGGGTTTTGGTAGTTTTTTCTTTGTTCAACATGGGAAGACCAGTGATTTGATGAATCATCTTCTTGGTGATCTCTATGGGTTGCTCAAGCCAAATCTTGCCATCATGTATATGGCTGAGAATGTATCTAACCCATTTCTCCTGAAAGTTTCGAGGTAAATGTGCAATGTGAACTAATCCCTTATCTTCCAAATGTTTGTGCTCCGATTTTAGAATACCATCCACACACAGTTCTTCACGCACAATATCTAGTTCTAGGTTTCCCATTTCATGAATTGCACAGTTGAAATGATTGCGAATATCGTTAATAAGTAGTACCTTAGGAGGAATCTGAGATTGAGCTCCGTTCAGGTCTAGGGCTGCTGCAATTGCGGGCACGATCTTGAAATCTGGTGCTCTCCATTCCCCTTGGACTAACATTTTAGATCCTTTCTTCACTGAAGTGCTGGATGATGCCATGGTAGCTCATAGAAAATTCTTTTCGCAAAAGGTATTTGAGTCGCTGGATTGCTCTTGAAGTTTTCTGCTCTCAAAGTGCTAAAATTCGCGGTGAGGAATGAGTTCAATTTCTTTCCTTTTGTTTACAACTCTGTCATTAATGCTCAGTACAAATTAGGGTATGAATTCTGACAGACTATCACCCACTAAGAATTAATTTCTCGGTGAAGACTTCGCAACTCGGTGAACTCAAGAATTCATATTGCTCCGACCTCGCTTGGTAAAGACTAATACCGACCTTGTTCGGTAAAGACTGGTACCGACCTTCCTGTGATCTTACTGCATCTTGTATGCTGATTTAGATCTTTCTTTTAATTCAGTTCTGGAACTGCTTGAAGTTTGTCTAGGAGAATACAGTTCCAGTGCTTTCTTGGAAATTTAGTTTGAGTCGGTAGAGCCACCCATTCCATTACTTGGACTGGTTTGCTCGGTAGATTTAGGAATCCACTTTTGTCTCACCTGTTTCCTGACCTTAGTTGCTTCATTCTTCTTTCCATCTTCAACTTCACTAGCATTCATGCAGTTTCTGGCTATGTGACCGAGTTTAGTGCATTTGAAGCATCTTACGGTAGTATCTCTTTTCCTTAGATGATGTTTTATGCAGTTCATGCCAATGTGTCCATATTCTCCACAGTAATGACATCTACACTAGGTGTTGTAGTCCCATCCAAACATTGCTTTCATAATTTGTTCTGCTGGATTGAATGTCTTGGATCTGCACTCGGATGCTTTGTGACCTTGTTTGTTGCATTTGTGACAATTACCTCTGAATCTTGGTTTTTCCTTGCATTCATTTGCTTTGTGACCATGTTGATTGCAGTTGTAGCATTTTCCATTGAATTCTGCTTTTTCATTGTTCCAACATTTATTTGAAGTATGTCCTATTTTACCACAATGATTACAAGTAGGTTTCTGATTTCTTTGAGTACCTTGCTTAGAAGATTCACCTTCTCCTTTGTATCCAAGTCCTGCTTTTCCTTTCTGCCTATGCAGATTTCGCTCATACAGCTGATTCAAGTCTTCTTGGCCTTTCAGCATTCCTTCATTGATTTTTTTTTCGGCGTTTAGGTCATCCACCAATCTTAGATTGATTTCCTTTTCAGATCTTAGTTCTTCTCTTGTGTTTTCTATTTCTGATCTTAGATTCAGAATTTCCTCATTTGTATGGGAGATCTTATCAATTAGGTTTTCTAGCTAAAGGGTTTTATTTTGGACTTCATTGTTCCTTCCATCTAATTCATCTTTCAACTTGTTTCTTTGTTCTAAGATCTCACAAAATCTTGTTGAGTGTAGCTCTTGTTCTCTTTTTAATTTTCTCACTTCTTCCTGCAGAGACCCATTCTTTTCTAGGAGTTCTTTGACAGCATTGTTTGCTTCATCTGAGCTATTTGAGGGAAAAAGATCTTCAATCTTTTCTTCAATGTAATTCTGATCATTCATCTGATTTACAAGTTCCTTCCTTCTTCTTAGGGATTGGGAAAGATGTTCTTTTGCTTCCTTAAGTTTAGCTATGGCCATTTCCAGATCTAGCTTTTCATTTTCAATCACCTTGTTCAGTTTGAATACCTCCATTGTCCTGGATCTTTGCTCAAGCTAGTTAAGCTTTATCTTGAGAACCAACAAAGCTCTGATACCAATTGTTGGAAATATTCAGGGATTAACCGAGTTACTGAGAGGGGAGGGGTGAATCAGTAACTTCGAATTTTCTTACAATTACAGATGTATTAACATATAGTTCACTTTTTCTTTATGCATATAGAAAGCATGAAACTTAAAAGCATTCACAATAATGACACATAGATTTGGTTACCCAAAAACCTTCCAAAAAGAAAGTAAAACTAGGGTGGGGATGAAACCCACAAAGCTTTAGTACTGCAGAATAAAGTTGGCCAGTTAAGGCTTACAATTTGATCACTTCTGATGATCTGCCCTGTTAGGAGCAATAAGGATTGCTAAATCCACCTTGTTAAAGGATTTACAAACATACAATGAAGTATGCACTCGGTAAAGAGATTTTACAAAAGACTGTTAAGTCTACCTGGTTAAAGGATTTTAGTACTGATTCACCTGTTAGGATGAAATAATAGATCTCTTGCTTTGCAACTGGATTGCTGATTGAGATTCACTGAATGTACTGATCACCTTCTGTGATGAATTTGTCTTTGTTGTTCCCTATACTGCTGTAGCCCTTTGTAATTCGCTTATCTCTGCCTTTCCTTTTTTCTCACATACATACTCATATAATTGCATCTTGACATTTTTACAACATTGTTTATATACAAGTCTAAACAATTAATTACAATTACAAAGTCGGCTTGACAAATAAACATAAATGCCACTAAGTCGGCCCAAGTATGGTTACACGGTTCCTGCAAACTAACTCGGTGACTTTCTGATACTCGGCATCCACTGCATTACTCGGCATCGTCATGCACTCGGTAGAAGTGAAGGCACGGTTCATACTAACCACTTGGTAGGTTTTGAACTCGGTAAATACTGGTGACTCGGTAGACATAATGTTACTCAGTTTACACTGTCCTGCTTGGTTTGCATTATCTTGATCAGTTTGCACTGTCTTGCTCGGTTTGCACTGTCCTGCTCGATTTGCACTGTTCTGCTTGGTTTGCACTGTTCTGCTTGGTTTGCACTGTTCTGCTCAGTTTGCACTGTTCTACTCAGTTTGCACTATTCTGCTCGGTTTGCACTGTTCTGCTCAGTTTGCACTGTTCTGCTCGGTTTGCACTCAGAATGCAAATAAGTGTTGTCACTAGTGGCAATTCTGCTTAATGCCAACATTAGGTACTAATAGACCTCTAATTTGGTATAGTTAGGTCATAATCTAGGTCTAATTATGCTTAAGGGGTCCTATTGTTCATATAATGTCTAATTGGTCTAATTAGGTCTAATTAGGTCCTAATAGGTCATATTAGATCTAATTCAGTCTAATTAGGCCATTTTAGGTCTAATTAGGTCTAATTAGGCATCAAAGTGTAACTAATTGGTCATAATAGGTCTAGTTCGGTCTAATTAGGTCCTAATAGGTCTAATTGGTCTAATTAGGTACTAATAGACCTCTAATTAGGTCTAATTAGGTACTAATAGACCTCTAATTAGGTCATAATCTAGGTCTAATTATGCTTAATAGGTCCTATTATTCATATGATGTCTAATAGGTCTAATTAGGTCTAATTAGGCATCAAAGTCTAACTAATTGGTCCTAATAGATCTAATTGAGTCTAATTAAGTCTGAATAGGTCTAATTTCTCCAATTAGGTACTAATAGACCTCTAATTAGGTATAATTAGGTCATAATCTAGGTCTAATTATGTTTAAGGGGTCTTATTATTGATATGATGTCTAATTGGTCTAATTAGGTCTAATTATGCATCAAAGTGTAAGTAATTGGTCCTAATAGGTCTAATTATGTCCTAATAGGTCATATTGGTATAATTATGTACTAATAGACCTCTAATTAGGTCTAGTTAGGTCAGAATCTAGGTCTAATTATGCTTAAGGGGTCCTATTATTCATATGATGTCAAATTGATGTAGTTAGGTCTAATTAGGTCATATTAGGTCTAATTGGGTCTAATTATGTATGATTAGGTCATTTTGGGATCTAGTTATGTTTGAATATGTCTAATTATAGGTCTAATTAAGGTATTTTAGGTCTAATTGGGTCTATTTAGGCATCAAAGTGAAACTAATTAGTCTTAATAGGTCTAATTGGGTCTAATTAGGTTCTAATAGGTCATGTTTGTCTAATTAGGTACTAATAGACCTCTAATTTGGTCTAGTTAGGTCACAATCTAGGTCTAATTATGCTTAAGGGATCCTATTCTTCATATGATGTCTAATTGGTCTAATTAGGTCTAATTAGGTCCTAATAGGTCATATTAGGTCTAATTAGGTCATATTGGGTCTAATTAGGTCATATTAGGTCTAATAAAGTCTAATTAGGTCATTTTAGGTCTAATTGGGTCTAATTAGGCATCAAAGTGTAACTAATTGGTCCTAATAGGTCTAATTGAGTACTAATATATCTCTAATTAGGTCTAATTAGGTCATAATCTAGGTCTAATTTTGCTGAAGGGGTGCTATTGTTCATATGATGTCTAATAGGTCTAATTAGGTCTAACTAGGCATCAAAGTGTAACTAATGGGTCCTAATATGTCTAATTGGTCCAATTATGTACTAATAGACCTCTAATTATGTCTAATTAGGTCATAATCTAGGTCTAATTATGCTTAAGGGGTCCTATTGTTCATATGATGTCTAATTGGTCTAATTAGGTTTGATTAGGCATCAAAGTGTAACTAATTGGTACTAATAGGTATAATTACGTCTAATTAACTCCGTATAGGTCATATTGGTCTAATTATGTACTAATAGACCTCTAATTAGGTCTAATTAGGTCATAATCTAGGTCTAATTATGCTTAAGGGCTCCTATTGTTCATATGATGTCTAATAGGTCTAATTAGGTCATAATAGGTCATAATAGGTCATATTAGGTCTAATTAGGTCATTTTGGGATCTAGTTAGGTCATATTAGGTCTAATTAGGTCATTTTAGGTCTAATTAGGCATCAAAGTGTAACTAATTAGTTCTAATAGGTGTAATTAGATCTAATTAGGTCATAATAAGTCATATTGGTCTAATTAGGTACTAATAGACCTCTAATTTGATCTAGCTAGGTTATAATCTAGGTCTAATTGTGCTTAAGGGGTCCTATTATTCATATGATGTCTAATCGGTCTAATTAGGTCTAATTAGGTCCTAATAGGTATAATTAGGCCCTAATAGGTCATATTAGGTCTAATAGGTCATATTGGGTCTAATTAGGTCATATTAGGTCTAATTAGGTCATTTTAGGTCTAATTGGGTCTAATTAGGCATCAAAGTATAACTAATTGGTCCTAATAGGTCTAATTGGGTCTAATTAGGTTCTAATGGGTCTAATACGTCTAATTAGGTACTAATAGACCTCTAATTAAGTCTAATTAGGTCATAATCTAGGTTAATTATGCTTAAGGGGTCATATTGTTCATATGATGTCTAATAGGTCTAATTAGGCATCAAAGTGTAACTAATTGGTCCTAATAGGTCTAATTGAGTCTAATTAAGTCCTAATAGGTCTAATTGGTATAATTATGTACTAATAGGACTTTAATTAGGTCTAATTATCCTTAAGGGGTCATATTCTTCATATGATGTATAATTGGTCTAATTAGGTCTAATTAGGCATCAAAGTGTAACTAATTGGTCCTAATAGGTCTAATTAGGTCTAGTTAAGTCGTAATAGGTCATATTGGTCTAATTATGTACTAATAGACCTCTAATTAGGTCTAGTGAGGTCATAATCTAGGTCTAATTATGCTTAAGGGGTCCTATTGTTCATATGATGTCTAATATGTCTAATTAGGTCTACTTAGGCATCAAAGTGTAACTAATTGGTCCTAATAGGTCTAAATGGGTCTAATTAAATACTAATAGGTCATATTGGTCTAATTAGGTACTAATACACCTCTAATTTGGTCTACTTAGGTCATAATCTAGGTCTAATTATGCCTAAGGGGTCCTATTGTTCATATGATGTCTGATTAGGTCCTAATAGGTCTAATTGGGTCTAATTAGGTCATTTTGGAATTTAGTTAGGTCATATTACGTCTAATTAGGTTTGATTAGGTCATTTTAGGTCTAACTGGGTCTAATTAGGTATCAAAGTGTAACAAATTGGTCATAATAGGTCTAATTGGGTCTAATTAGGTCCTAATAGATCATATTGGTATAATTAGATACTAATAGACCTCTAATTTGGTCTAGTTAGGTCATAATCTAGGTCTAATTATGCTTAAGGGGTCCTATTGTTCATATTAAGCATAGTGGGTCTAATTAGTTCTTAAGGGGTCATAGTATGAGCATATTAGGTGTTAATTAGTCTAATTATATCTAATTACACCTAGAAGGGGTCCTATTACTCATATTAGATAGATAATTAGGGCTTATTAGGATTAATTTTCTCTAAGGGGTCCTATTAACTTCATAAATAGGCCCCTAATTAGGTACTATATTAGTATTCAATATTAGTTCCTATTACTCATATTAGGTCATATTACTCATGTATGTAAATTTGGTACAAAATTTAGTATAATTAGGGCTTGTTAGGAAATATTAGGGGTTAATTAGTCTAATTGGGCCTTAGTGGTTATATTATCTGTATTAGACCTCATAATAGGTTTTATTATGTCTAAGGGGTCCTATTGTTCATATTAGGTGTACAAGTAGGTCCTATTACTCATATTAGACATGTTAATTAGTCTTATTAAAGGTCTAATTAGATCTTTTAAATTACTTATGTCATTAGGTCTTAAGGGCTCATAATACTTACATTAGATCTAATTAGGTATATAATTATGTCGTATTAGACTTATTAGGTCTAATTAGTCTTGTCTAGGTGTTATTAGGTCTAACTAGTCTTATTACTTGTCTAATTAGGTCTTCTTTGTCAAATTAGATCTAATTAGGTATTTCAATATCATGCTTACATGTTTCATTAAGACAAGTCCTAACCATCAACTTAAAATATCCTGAGAGATAGAGAGAGACATACCTTGTTTCCTATGATAATATCTTTCTCATGCTTCTTCACGCTGTATTTCTTCATTCTCTTCTGAATAATGTCGTGTACTCTTGTTTAGCCTTCCCTTTTTATTTCCCATCACTTTGCAAAATTGTTCCACCAAATTTTGACAAAATTCAAAAAAATACAATTTCAAAAGTCTTCATTCTCCAAAATGTGAATTATTTTGCAGCTTTTGAAAATTAATAAGATGAGAAAAATATATATTTATTTATATGTAATCATTATTAACCCAAAACGACACCAAATTGGCTGACATAGGTTTCTATTGAAAGTTATTTATAACTTTCTATCAAAAGTCACTAGTTTCTATTGAAAGTAACTTAGTAAAGGGCTAAACCAACCCTAAATCATCAAAGTACTTTCTATCAAAATTCCCTGACTAAGGGCAGTTTACGAAGTTTGAAGAAATTTTGAACATTTCATGGTTTCAGGGCTCAATCGCAAGGGTCAAATGGAACAATAAGGAGATGTCCTTTGCATAGTACAAGTACTAGTAACGAGCTTTCTAAAGATTATATATTTGACAATTTTTGAATTTATTATGTATATGTTTTTTGACGTTAATCAAATGTAGGTTTTTTATCAAATATAAACCTCTGAGTTTGACGTTCAATGAAAAATAGTAGAAAAGAGATTTTTTTTTGAAAAATAACAGTGCCCTCCATCTTCAAGTCTTCTTTCTATCAAAAAAATATATTTGAAATTGGATAAATACACAAGTTATAAGCTATGTCATTAAGGTATGTCATTTTTACGATTTAGTCAACTTCAAACGTAAATAAAATATGCAATAATCATGATAATGTCGTCAAACCGACTGCATGCCCTCCATATAGATGTTACAAAACTAAATTCGAAAGAAGCACATTCATATCTATTTTAGAAAAAAAAGTTATGCTCTATGAAAATAATGTAACTTTTTTGAAAATGATGTTTTCAGCAACATACCAGTTTTCGTGGGAGAAAGAAAAAATTATTCAAATCAATTCAAAAATAAAAATAAAAAATATATTTAGAGTCTAGACACAAAATCCTAAAAGACTCTAATTTACTTCATCTTCCAATTTCAAAAGGTTTAACGATAATATGCATATGAATCTGAAAGTTTTTTCAAAATGTAGAGTTGAGTGTCCATTTATGCAAAAAAGTTTAACCCACTATTGTGGGTATATATATAATGTAATACAAGTCTTTATGAGTACTTTATAATTAGGATTATTTGGCATCTAAATAGGAAGTATATTAGTTGATATTTCTTGTAATTGATAATTTGGAAAAATAAGTTAATTATTAATTAATTAATAATTAAGGAAAATTGTTTTATTTTTTGAGAGTTTTTATGAAATTATATTGTTTTTAGTAATTATTATTTTTAAAATCAATTTATTTTAAATAACATTATAAATTAATTTTCTTATTATTAAAATTTAATTTGAGCATGTAATTATAGTTTTGTTAGTGATTATTTTAATAAATTAATTTGTGTAATAGTATTTTATAAATTAGTTTATTATTATTAAATTCTTATGAGCGTTTTTTCTTCTACATTTATGGGTTAGGAGGGAGTCTTTTTATGTCATCCTTTTAGGATTGTACCGGAGGTGGGGTTAGGGTTAATTATGTGTTATGTTTGTTTGCCTTGCATACTTTTGTGGCATTCAATTTTGCTATAACCCAACCTTATGGAAGCTTTGATTTTATTATGATGGAAATTGGTTATGTGAATAGTCCTGCAATACTTTAGAACAAGGTTTTGATTTTACGATTCATGATGATCTATGAGAAATATTTTGAGATTTATGAACTTATGGTAGGTTATTTAGGTGTTAAAGGGGAAGTGACTTTCTTTGGAGGTGTCAGAGCCTAGAAGTGGCTTCCTAGGTATCCTTAGTAGGTTACTTAAATAAGCACAATAATATAATACATTAAATAGAGTTTTAAAATGAATTAATAAGATAAGGAATTCCTTGCCCATGTCTTGAGTGCTAGTATAGACTAAGGATGGGAGCGGGCGAAGATTCTTGCTCTTCCTATAGTGGCGGTGAGTTCTGGCATGATCGGTTATCCTTGTCTACATGAGAGGATTTCAGGTTCTGCATATGATCACACTTGGGAGTTGAAGTCTAGTGAGATCGTCCCAAGGGGTTGACATATGTGATGATACTTTCCTTATTTCATCTTAGGTTTCCTACGTGTGTTGGTTGCCTCTGGATTAGTATGTGTACCTTTGAGTTATTGATTTGTACCTTTGAGGTACAAACTTATAGAACCTCTTCTTAGTATTACCTAATGATTGATTTTGGTATTGTTATACAAGTGGGGTCTGATATTATCTCCTTAGCACAATGGGAGTGGAATGAAAAGTTTCCACAAGGTCGAGAGGTAGTGATCCTCTTACCATTTGAAACTCTAACGTTCCTGTACCGGTGTTGATGATCCTTGTTGCATTTTATTCTTATCCTTGTGTGTGTGAAAATTGTACCTGATCTGTAAACACAACACTTGAGTAAAACATTAGAGGTTAGCAAAAATCAAAATCGTGCAAAATTGAAATCTAATCTAACCAAGCAATCTACTGCCTTCTAGTAGGTGCGAGATCGATGTTCTCATATTGCTATCGAGATCAGTGACCTAGACGACACCTAAATGAAGGATTTGAATGCAATTGATCTAGATATGAATTGAATGCAATTAATCTATATTTTTTTTATTTTCTATGCAATATGAATGATAAACTTGATATGAAATCTAATCTATATGAAATTGATCTGCTAAAATGATCTAACAATGATATGAAAAAGAATCTAAATGAATGTAAAAACAACAAATTGATCTCACAATAGCCTTGATTCGCAATTCCAATTCTTCAATGTGATTGTGCAATTCGTAGATGACTTTGGCAAAGTAAGCTTGCAAAATTATGAGATGCTTTGAGATGAGCCGAGGCTTTAATTTATAGAAATCTAGGGCTTTGGAGGTGCATGGAAACAAGCCATAAATCACTCAGATTGACTCAGCTTGATTTTTGAGTTATCTGATAATAAAGATAATTTAATTCACAAAAACATGCAAAAGCTAAGTTTTAACTCAAAATAGAGTTTAGCTTTAATTGATAATTGATAGTTGTCTGCTTTTATGATTGTGCATGTTTTATTTATGAATTAATTTAATAATAAAGTGATTTATTTCCAACTTAACTCATTTTTAAAAATAAAACAATTGATTTATGGGTTAATCAATTATTTTTTCAAACTTTTATTCCAAAAATAATATTATTAAATATGACAACTTGTTTTAATTAATTAAATAAGAATTTAATCAATTAATAATAGGAATTTTGATTTATTGTCAAAATTAAATAATAATAATTAGGAATAAATATAATTAAATTCAATTAAATAATTAAGTGGTAGTATTAAATCTAATTAATTAAATATGAAAATATTCAATTAATCAAACTTAGGATAAATGGGATTTATCTCCAAATAATCATTAAATTAAAGATAATTATGATGATTAGGAATATTACTAGGAATATTCCCTAATGCAAAATTTAAGATAATCAATTATGATTCGATGATGTTTAGATGTGCCTTAGATTAGAACTTTGATGTTGATTTCATTCGATTTGTAGATGTAGGAGGCTAATGAACTTATAGCCCATTTTTGGGGTATTACATTTTGCCCCTCTTTGAATTACTGTGCGAAGCGCAATGGTTCAAAGATAGTCTGTGTTTGATAAAGATATGAAACTGATGTTTGAAATTGATAATTGATATGAGACAGAAGCTGATTGATATTGATTTGATATAGAGATAATAGGTCCTGAATGACCAAAGATAATGTTCACTGTAGCAGCGATGAATCGAGGATTGCAAAAAAAAATTCTCAAAACGCCTGATTTCGAACCTTATGATTGCGAAGAAGTGAGTGACCGGTTCTAGACTCGATTATCTTAGCAGAACTAGAAGGTATCACATCCGAACCCTTCAGTTGCCGAAGAACCAAGGAAATAACACTGATGAATCGATGGTTGCAAAAAGCTGATATAAATTACAAGATTAGGAGGATACCAGATTGATATGGATCGACGAATCTGATATGCCCCAAGTGATGATAGATTTGCCCCGAGCGATGAGGTTTTTTGATGAATCAATAACTAGACGTGGTTGTTGTCTTGATTACTAAGGAAAGATTGATAGAATTTGATTTACAGACTTTGAATGATGTGCAATACCATGCCCCCTTCGGGATTAAAATTGAAATCTGACAAGAAAAGTCAGCGTTGATAGTTTAGAAGCATGTTAATTGATTTGAGAAGTGGTTATACACCTCCGAGAATGCATTCTGCATCATTTTAGAGGTCCTGGAGACCATGTTTGACAAGGTTTGACCATGAGTTGACCATGGTTGACCAAGTTGAAATTTCAATAGTTTGATTTAAGATAATCAATTAAGTTGAATTATGGATTTATGTGATGATCGAAGGTCGAATATGCAAGTAGTTAATAATATGAATGATCTCAGATTTGAATTTTGATCCCGAAAAAGGATTCTACTTGCTATTTTGTTGGAGGAACCTTCGTGTGGGATTCAGCTCTTATTAGATTGGAAGAGGTGATTGAAGAATCTTTTAAGTGTTCAAGCAATTTGTGAGATCATGCAAAGTGCAAAATGCAAAGAGACATGCAAAATGAAATGCAACCTAAGGCCTAGGATAGTCACTGATCATATGTCGATTTGTTATCATCATTGAACTTTTAGGTAACCGGATAAACCGATACAATGCCCACTAGCTATGAAACCATAGACATATGAATATCGATTTGTATGCGCAAGAATCAATACAACACCCACTATTCAACAACCGTGGATATATGAATATTGATTTTATTTTTAGAATGTTGGATTAGATATAAGCACCAAGGCATAAATGCCATGATGACCTGAATATCAAGTCCATTTTGATATAGCAATTTGTATAAGCATCAAAACATAAACGTCATGATGACCTGAATACGCCTTGCCTGACAAACACATCAAACAGTCAAGAGATCATTCTAAATCCAATGTGAATTACCCATAGTGACCCTTTATCGTTCACATCCTTAGGCAAGATTGTGTTTCACAGTAGGAGAAAGAACTCACTCAAAAAGACAATAGTTAGATCAAACTTCCTTGAATTTTTTGGGTATCAATGGTCAAGGTACACATGGCCATCCAATTCGAGATAGAGGCTCTTACAGTCGGACACCATGTCAATCCAGAATTTCCAAAGATGTTAGATTTTCACATACAAGCAGAAAACAAAGAAAAGATTATGCCCCCAGTCATCACTCTCTAAATCCTATAAAGGACATCATCGAAGAGCTCGAAGGGACACAATATGCAAAAATCTCAATGCGAATCAGTAAGCATACAAGGAGAGAAAAGCATGTAAAAAAGCATAGATTGTTTTCAGTTTGATGTTTGATTGCGTTGTTGTAGATGCAAAATCCTTTCTGGAGACAAGACAGACTTGACTGACTCACATGAAGCTTCAAAGGACTCTGACTAGATATGACACGTGTCAGAGACACCGGAGACCATAGGATATGACATTGATTGCCCCCAAGTTTGAACATTGATAGGATACAGACGCTTGAGTAGATTGGTGGACAAACTGACTTATTGAAAACTGGAAATGCGAAAACAAACCGGAAGATATGTACAAACTAAAGCAAAACTGAAAGTTGGGAAAGACCAAGATTGCGCTGATAGATGGAGCATTTTGAAACAAGTGGCGTTCGTTTGCCAGGTTTTCACCATCTTGGCAGAGATTCTATTTTTGCTACCAAGGCGCCTGTTTCCAAGTTTTCACCAAGGCACATTTTCAATTTTATTTTTTTTATTCCTTTTTTTTTTTTTTTTGGAAGAAGGCAAGCTTTTAAGATAGTGCTCCTTGAAAAGATAAACCATGATATGCCAAGGATTCAAAATGACATGCTCAAAGATGCTGATAGGGAAAGGAATATGGAAGAGAAAAATGGAGGATAAGGTTTTATGTAAAGCGAGTGAGGTTGGAAGATAGGAGGAATAGGCAAATGAAGAAAAAAGATAGAAGGTAGAAGGATAATGAATGGAAGGATTGTGAAAGGGTAGATGGAAAGGAAGGCAAGATCAACATCAACATATACCTTGAAGGGTGGTGAGAGGATGGAGGAAATGTGAATGAAGGAATAAGTAAAGGAATATGGTGAATGGATAACAGAGGTTTTGGTTTAGGTGCATGGAATGGAAGAATATTCTTGGAGGGAAATGAAGTGGAAGTCTTTGGAAGCTTGAATGTCAATTTTACTTTTTGTTCAACACCAGACTCTTTCAAGAGAAACTTTGGAATCCATATAGCTGTAGGCTTTTTATTTCCTTTTGATGATCTAGAGAGAATATCTTCAATGATGGATTTTGGAACCCATACTTGTCTTGTAGTTTTTTTCTTAGATATCTTTTTTGACTTTATGTTTCCATGTCTATTAGAGGAGACATGGTGATCTTCTTTTTTTGATGGATTCTTGTATTGCTTCTTTTTTTTGTATTGAACATTCAAGTTACTTTCAAAGGACTTGGGACTTGTGGAAGAAGGAGGATATGACTAGTCTAGATGGGTGGATGGATGAAAAGGATTCAAGGGTATGCATCTATGTTGATCTTGAGGAAAGATGGGAGATGGAGGGATGTAAGGACCCAAGATGGATGGTGAATTAGGAGAGTTCGGAGGGGAAAGTGAAGGGACATAAGGACCCAAGATGGAAGGTAGACGTGAAGCCCTTAGAAGTGGTGGAGGAGGTCCAAGGATGGAAGTGGAAGACAGAAAAGGATAATCAATAAGTTCATCAGCATCTATATGATAACCAAAGATATCAGCATCTTTAGAGTGAGCATTAGAATTTTCAATAGAATCATGGACATCTTGAATATGAGCACCTTCTTTGGTAGCATTGTTCAAAGCTTGCAAAGACTTAGGAAGAGTAGAAAGTGGAAATGAACATGGAGTGGTAGAACAATAAGATGGAAGACTTTGATCTTGACAAGGATCTTTGGATAGCACAAGCACATAATTTTTTTCTTGATTTTCAATAGGCTTAACATTGGAAGTAGTAGCTTGATCTTGTTTAATATAAGACTTAAGACATGGTGGAATGCATGAAAAAGGGGGTGCAGGATCAAAAGAACCATGAAACGGATAAGAGACATCACGAAAGGGATTGGATGACATGGAGGGTTCTTGATCTTGATCTTTCTTTATGTTCTTTTCTTCATCATTTTTAGAGTCCTCTTGACATGGAGCCACTTATAAGGACAAGGAAGCATGTTGGGATTGTATGGAAAACTTTGGAAGAGATGGTGAAGGACTAGCTGAAGTAGGCATTATAGCATATGAAGGCTTAGGCTCTTTAAGTTTATCATTATTGAAAGTATTTGTTGCCAAGTGAAGGTTAGCTTGAGTTTCTTCAAGAGGTAGCCTTGGAGGATAACTATAGGGAACCACATGAAAAGTATCAGGGCTTGTGTTGGATGAAAGTTCTGTGAAAGATTTGAAAGACTCGAAAACTTTAGAAAATGTATGGGTATTGGAGGAAGTAGGGGATGGAAGGGAACCATCACAAGACAAAGGTTCAACATTAACATGATCTTTCTTGAGAAGATAATCTTTATTTTCAGTAGGAGAGTCCTTAGGAGAAGGATTCTTATAATATTGATGCTTCAAGCTAGCACGGTATATTTTATATTCCTCAATAGAAGTAGATGTATCATCTAGATATTGTCCACAAAAGCCATCAAAATCTCTTTCAAAATCAGAATCATATGGATCACCATCATGATCTATCCAATGTGACATCCCATTTCTAGTAAGCAGGAACACACGATGAGGAGGACTCTTAGGAACAAAGGTGTCATAGGTATCATTATATTGTCCATCATCATAGTCATCATAGTCTCCAAAGATGGATGTGTCACTCTCTGTGGAAGAGGTATCATAAGGATTGTCACATTGCTCATATACTGTCTAAGGGCATGGTGACATGTACAAGTCTTTATCAAATGGAAAAGGGCACAAAGCTTCCATGGAGAACTCTTTAGGTTCCTTTTCTTTCTCAAGTTTGTTAAGTTTGACTTGCATAGCATGGATCTATTTCGTCATAGCTGAGATTAGAATTTCTTCCTCATGTGTACTAATTCTTTGAGACATGTGTACTGATTCTCAATAGCTACTGCTCTATTCCTGACACAATTATTTGTTTGACAGATTCTGGAAATAGGCTGAAAAAGCTAAAGTATCTGGCAATTCTGACAATTTTCTGACAAATTTTCAAAATTTTCCCAAATGACTTTCTACAGACTCGTACGACAGTTGGTAGGCAATGAAACGATAGTTGAAAATATCATACGACAGTTGCAAGTAGGATTTTGAGAATTTGTTGGCATGGAAACTCATACGACACTGGGTACTCAATCATACAATAGATGGGTTGTAATGAAATGACACTTGGAAAAACTCGTATGACTTTTAACTTCTTGAAATGATTTTTGACTCCAGAAAGGATTTTACGTCAATTTTTGCAAATTTTAGGGTCTTCAGATTTAGATTGTTTGCAAATTTCATGGTCCAGATTTGAGGATTGTAACAAATTTGTTCATTTTCAGTAACCAGATAGATAAACAAGCACGCAAAATAGCAAGCAAGTGATTTCAAGCATGTCTGAAAATAATGAACAAGGGTAAAAGCAACCTTGCGCATGAACAATCAAGTGACTTATTCATTCTAATCCTCAGAAGTGTTAATTGTGTACGTTTCAAAATGTTTTGCAATGACGCACATATACCCTAGAAAATGAAACTTTGGCCTCGTTAGGGTTTTTAGTAATGGTTTGACTCTGCAACTTTTATGATCCAAAGGGGTGAACTCCAATCCCGGTGCACTAGGGTTTTGACACAGCCTGAGAACTTAATCTTCAGGAGCTGCTAGGGAGATCTGACAACCCAACAATGAACCATACCTATGGAGATTTCTTCCATAAGGACATTTATATAGCGACTGTCACTACCACAATGAAAATGGCTACTACTGCTTGAGGTTCCATCAACGTAGTTTACCCTGTGAAGGGATTGTCCACTACGGTTAACCCTCTCTAAAGATGACTCACAATAGTATACCACAAGGGGACTTGGCTCCAGATCTAAGGTTTTTGACACCTTTTCACTTTTAACCCAAACAAAGCAAGCAGATTAATCCGACACGCCAAGACAAAGTTTGTCTCACCAAGGTCTATGATATCAACCCCACGTGATCTATCAACCCCTCCGGAGAGAGAATGTATCAATCAATAAAGGAAGATGCACTAACCAATTTTGATTTACCAAAGCTTGTGATGTCTACCCCACGTGATCTATCAACCTCTCCTAGGAGAGAATGTATCGATCAATAAGAGAAGATGCACTAACCAAGTTGAATGTGAAACGCACTAAGTATCCTCCCTACCTACAAGGATTCTGTCGTCAAGAAGGATTTCACTGGGAATCCAATCTCTCAAGAATCACGAATAGTGTTCATAGGGCCTAATTACTATGTGAGCACAGATGTATGTTTCCAAAAGAAAATCTACCAAAAGTACCCAAAAAGCAGAAAGAGGAACACTTAACGCTTAAAGCGAATATGAGATGAGTCCATAAGGTGGAACACTTAACACCTCACACAAGCTAAAAATGAGTCCCCAACTTAGAAAACAAGTGAGTTCCTAAAAGCACAAAAGGGTTGCCTGGTGGAACAATTAACGCTTCTCTCCTGAAGACCCCTCCCCTTTATGGCACTGAGATTGCAACCACGAGGCGGAATGAGGGGCCGACAGATTAGCGAGTCTAATAACCCAAGATAGCAATCAAGATCAATCACAAGTAATCTAAGACTGCTAATAAATACTTAAGGTGTCACAACCTAGTATCAATTATGCAAGTGTGTAAAATAAAAGAATGAAAAGAATCACCCAAGCTAGACACACGAGAGATTTATTTTAGGATCCAAATTGAAATGTTATCAGATTAAGGAGAATACCTAGAATCCTCACAACACGCTTAGTAGATGTTTACTTGATTTTTAGCAATTCTTGCACTTTTTTCCAATCAAACCCAGTAGGAGTCAATCAAAAATAGAGAATTTCAATTGTTAAGATTAGCCATTAGTCAAAATCTAAAAACCAAATATGACAAACTACCCTAAAAAATGAAACGACAGTTGAAACCTAATGCCAAAACTCGTACGACAGTGGGTCTGTTACCAGACGATAGTCTGAAACTCGTACGACAATGGGTATGCTCCCAGATGATAGTCTAGAAACTTGTATGACACTAGGTGTCTGATGAAATGATAATCCAGCTTCCAAACGACAGTGGGTGCCTAATGAAACGATAATCGATCAACTGTCATACGACAGTGGGTATGCTCCCAGATGACACTGGGTGTCTGATGAAATGATAATCCAGCTTCCAAATGACAGTGGGTGCCTGATGAAATGATACTCGGTCAACTATCGTACGATAGTGGGTATGCTCCCAGATGACACTGGGTGTGCGATGAAATGACACTCTGAAAAACTCATACGACACTAGGTGTCTGATGAAATGATAATCCAGCTTCCAAACGACAGTGGATGCCTGATGAAATGATACTCGGTCAACTGTCGTATGATAGTGGGTATACTCCCAAATGACACTGGGTGTCCGATGAAATGACAGTCTGAAAAACTCATATGACACTGGGTGTGTGATGAAATGACAGTTTGAAAAACTCATACGACAATTCAAAAAACTCGTACGACACGGTACGGACCGAAATTAAAAATTGCGCTATACGAACAGTTTTGATCTAGAAAAAGTGCCAAAAAAAAAAATTTCTTTTTTGCAGGCAAAAAAGAAATAAAAAATAACATCCTACTGAGAATACCACCAGAACAAGCAGCAACAGGGGAGTTCTAATAGAGAAATGATAGAAGATTGATAGAAATGAAGAGAAGCCCATTTCAGGGCCCCACGGTGGGCGCCAGAAATGTGTGTGAAAATTGTACCTGATCTGTAGACACAACACTTCAGTAAAACATTAGAGGTTAGCAAAAATCAAAATCGTGCAAAATTGAAATCTAATCTAACCAAGCGATCTACTGCCTTCTAGTAGGTGCGAGATCGATGTTCTCATATTGCTATCGAGATCAGTGACCTAGACGACACCTAAATGAAGGATTTGAATGCAATTGATCTAGATATGAATTGAATGCAATTAATCTATATTTTTTTTATTTTCTATGCAATATGAATGATAAACTTGATATGAAATCTAATCTATATGAAATTGATCTGCTAAAATGATCTAACAATGATATGAAAAAGAATCTAAATGAATGTAAAAACAACAAATTGATCTCACAATAGCCTTGATTCGCAATTCCAATTCTTCAATGTGATTGTGCAATTCGTAGATGACTTTGGCAAAGTAAGCTTGCAAAATTATGAGATGCTTTGAGATGAGCTGAGGCTTTAATTTATAGAAATCCAGGGTTTTGGAGGTGCATGGAAAAAAGCCATAAATCACTCAGATTGACTCAGCTTGATTTTTGAGTTATTTGATAATAAAGATAATTTAATTTACAAAAACTTGCAAAAGCTAAGTTTTAACTCAAAATAGAGTTTAGCTTTAATTGATAATTGATAGTTGTCTGCTTTTATGATTGTGCATGTTTTATTTATGAATTAATTTAATAATAAAGTGATTTATTTCCAACTTAACTCATTTTTAAAAATAAAACAATTGATTTATGGGTTAATCAATTATTTTTTCAAACTTTTATTCTAAAAATAATATTATTAAATATGACAACTTGCTTTAATTAATTAAATAAGAATTTAATCAATTAATGATAGGAATTTTGATTTATTGTCAAAATTAAATAATAATAATTAGGAATAAATATAATTAAATTCAATTAAATAATTAAGTGGCAATATTAAATCCAATTAATTAAATATGAAAATATTCAATTAATCAAACTTAGGATAAATGGGATTTATCGCCAAATAATCATTAAATTAAAGATAATTATGATGATTAGGAATATTACTAGGAATATTCCCCGATGCAGAATTTAAGATAATCAATTATGATTCGATGATGTTTAGATGTGCCTTAGATTAGGACTTCGATGTTGATTTCGTTCGATTTGTAGATGTAGGAGGTTAATGAACTTATAGCCCATTTTTGGGGTTTTACAATCCTATCTTCTTTGAAGTATTATTCCTATTCTCTCTTTATTTGTACATTATACTTAGTTGTATTTACATACCATGCGACTTGTGTAGTAGACGTGGGTTATCATGTATACTTTATGGTTTAGATGTATTTGTTTATTTGAGATGATGCACTATGTAGAAGATTTATACGATTATTGTACTTAATAGATTAAATTGTATTTACCTAATTCTATATCAAGGAACCCTTGAGATTTGTAATTTGTAATTGAGATTGTGTGTATGATTATATATGGACTCTATGTTTTACTTTCGCTTTGTTATTCAAAACTATTTGTAAACTCTTAAAGAAAAAAATTATTTTGTAAACTTAGTAACCTATTTTAGGTTAATCTCTCTAGGGTTCCCTAGCAGGGCATTACAATTCCTTCCCAGGGTTACTGAGTCTTTCTAGTGTTTGGATGAGGAGCATTCCCTTTCCATCTTATGGACTGGGTGTTCTATTGGGCCTCTCTACAGACATTGCCTTATGTTTTCCTAGGATTATGTGGCTACCACCCTGGTAACTAGAAGAAGTTATTCTTCTTATCTTGCCTCATTTTTTCTTGTATCCATTTCTTTAGGGTTTGGTTTGTTGTTTTGGGGTTGACTAATTTATGACTATGGGTACCCTTTTCTGGAGGGTTTGGAGTTTTATATCCCCTACCCTATGGTGGTAGGTAGTGATGAGTTCTATCTCCCAATTGTATTTATAAAAAGCTCTAGGAATCAAAGATATATTAAGGTGGCCCTTTATGGAGCTATAAAGGTGGTCTGACAAGGCTTGTGTGATGAGGGTGATGAGGTTGAATGATGTTCTATGTGGTTCACTCTTGGTTTTAACTACTTTGAGGAGGGGTTGGTTCATGGGTGTTCCTCACGCCTTATTTTCTCTCCCTCAATCGCTCCTATTGGGGTGAGATCATTTTCTATTGAGGTGGAAAGGAATATTGCAAGTGATGAGGGGTCTTTTTGTTGGAAAGATCTTGTAGGTTGTTGCTAATTGGTTTTGAGATTCCTTTTAAAAAATAATTTAGGTTATGGGATCCTTGTCAAAACTCACATTTCGATCTTCTGACATTGAGCTTATTGTGGTGATTCTTGCTATGATGGTTGTTGGTAATATTACCAACAGTTTTTAAAACACTTTTCCCCCCTCTCTATTCCAATGAACTTGCTTATTTGTTGGGTTTTATTCTTTTAAAAATTTCCAAGGTGCCTTTCAAAGCTTGATGGCTCTTTTTGTCTTTAGGTACCCTTTGTCTACTTTCTTTGCAGTTCAAATTGTTCTTGTGTTCAGTAGTTTTCTGGGTGCCTTTTGAAACCAAATGTTTGCAAGGTCTTTTTGGCCTCTTATCTTGTCTGAGACTCTTTGTTCGAGGTGGTTTAATTGGTAAAAGGTTATGGGAAGCCTTTCAAAAGCCATTGTTAGCTTTCAATTTCCTTATTTGTTTAGTTTCTAGTGCAAGGGTTTTTGTTTGGAAGATAGTTTGGGGTTCCTTCCTAAACCCCTCTATTATTCTTCTAATCATGTGATTTTTGAGGTCGGCTACTGTGTTCCCATCAGTTGTTGCTTCAATCAAAAGCCTTGTTTTCAATAAAGAGTAGGCTCTTACTGATAGCAGGGTTTGTATCTGGTTTTATCTAGTTAGGTATGCAATGATAACAAGATTTGTATGTCTGGTTTTATCTAGTTAGCTATTTTTGCCTCTAGCGCTCACACCTTTCTCCTATAGCTTGCTACTTTTTTGCGGAGGTTATGGGCTTTGATGGCTCCTTTGGGGCGTTCATGGTTTGCATTTCCCGCAAACGTCTTTTGCAAGTCATGCAACCACTAGTTCAAAAGCAGGGGTGTTTATTCCCCCTCTTCGTTTGTGGTAGGCCCTTCCTTGGGGGTGGTGCTTTTTCTTCCAAACTCTCTCAGATTTCTCTTTGGGGTTTGATTGAGAAGCCTCCCTATGGTGGATCTTCTGGGTTACTGGTTCCTTTTGAGGGCCTTGTGTTTTATGTGGCGACATTTTTTTTGCTGAGTGTTGGGGTGTGGGTTTTTGGTGGGCTTCAGCTTTGGCGGCGAAAGACTCCAGACTTGATGCTTCTGAGGGCTTTGGTCCTACTTATTGTGGCTATGGTTGCTGATCTCAGACCTCTTTTGGGCCGGTTTGAGAAGATTTTTGTTTGCACAGGCTTTTGCTTGCCTGCTTTGCCCCTTTGCTTTTAATGGGTGTGGAGTTAGTCCTCTGTTTTCAGTTTGTAGTGGATCTTCCCCCTTTGGGTGGAAGAGATAGGGTTTTCCCTTTTCCTGGTGGCCAGGGGATAGTTGATAGTTTTCAAGGGCTCCCTTTGGTTTGGTGTTTTTGGTTGAAGCAGGCTGCTTGCATGGAGGTTGGGCTCTACCCTATCATTGAGCATCTTGTATCTTTTTCTGGGCATTGGGCTTCGTACACTCAGTTGTCTTCCTTCTTCACGGTTCCTATGGAGGTGGATCAACTTCCTATTGAGGTGGAGAGTTCATTTGTGATCCTGGAGGCGGCTGATTCTCCTATCGAGGTGGAGAGCGTTGGGGCTTTTTGCTTTGTTCCTATTGAGGTGGAACACTTTGCTTTAGAGGTGCATTGGGAGACTACTACTGGTGTTGTGCTCGACTGTCAGGGCTATGGTGGGACTCAAGGTTATGTCAATGTGCAGCCTAAGGTGCTGTCTAGGTGCACTGTGTTTTGTACTTGGATACTTTTGGCCTTGAGTATCTCTTTCTCTACTCAGCTCTTGGCTGACTGTGTGCTGACTATGGCTTTCTACTGGTTCCTTGACTTTCCTCCTTAATTGCACTCTGGTTGTAGTTGTTGTTGCAGTTTCCTTTGTTCCTGTTAATGTGTTGTTAACATGTTCATTGTGACTCTGCTTTGATGTACCACGGGCCAGCACCCTCTTGCTGCTTCTTTAATCAAAAACAAGATTTGTATGTGTTGTTCAGTTTGTGATGTTGCCTAGACTATTCAATACTTGTTGTTCTTAGTGATTTTTTTCTTAATTCATCCTCTCTATATTTAAAATCAAGACCCTTCCCCTATTATTTCCTTGTTTGTTTAGTTTCTAGTGCAAGGGTTTTTGTTTGGAAGATAGTTTGGGGTTCCTTCCTAAACCCCTCTATTATTCTTCTAATCATGTGATTTTTGAGGTCGGCTCCCGTGTTCCCATCATTGTTGCTTCAATCAAAAGCCTTGTTTTCAATAAAGAGTAGGCTCTTACTGATAGCAGGGTTTGTATCTGATTTTATCTAGTTAGGTATGCAATGATAACAAGATTTGTATGTGTTGTTCAGTTTGTGATGTTGCCTAGACTGTTCAATACTTATTGTTCTTAGTGAATTTTTTCTTAATTCATCCTCTCTATATTTAAAATCAAGACCCTTCCCCTATTATTTCCCAATTAATTTAATAAAACCTATAACTAAATAAAAATTAATTAAATCTATTAACAAAATATTACAAAATAAATTAAATTAATTTACCTATATTCTCCTTAACTTAATCCATATAAAATATAATTTTTTATTTGGTGGGAGATCTTTCATTCACCTTAAAGCTTATATATACCCCGTATGCGGTCCAAATGGAAGGATAACGTAAGAAAATGTGGATAATTATGTCGATATTCTGACAATCAATTTGCAAACTTTTGGCAGAATACGTGACACAGAGATTCTTTTTGTTTTCCCAAAAACAGGTTTCTTGTTCGAAAAAGTAGATGACGCCTTCTGCTTAACGTGGCTTCCATGGCGTAATGCCATCGAATCCTCCTCACATCAAGCTTTCTAAATACAGTAACACCTGTTCAAGTATGTTGATTGTAAACAAACTCTCCATTGTCAGGCAACTCAAAGCCTTTAATTACTCAATGAAATTGTCCATATCTGCTCAAAAGATCTGATTGCTTTCATCACCACAAGAATACTCCTTGACAATTTCCAGATCTACTAAACGGATTTGATTGCTTTGTTAATTTTCTTTTCTGTGTGCAGGAGGAGGAACTGCAAAAGTTTAGGAGAATCTCTCCCTTTCAGTTACAGAAATTATAAGTGACGAGTAAAGCTGCAAAAATGTTGAGGCTGGGCGAACTAGGAGGATACTTTGCTAGGGCATCTGTTCAGCGCAAGGCAGCAAGCTTTCAAAAGGTTGCCTGGTAATTATTACCTCTCTCTAAATTTCTTCAGTCTATAATGTTGTTTTTCTTTGAAATTTCCAGATTCGATTTTGCAAATTTTTTTGATGTATGAATCAAAATGTTAATCAGAAATATTTTTACTATTTTTCTGGGAAGTTTTTTTAGATAAGATTATGTAAATATTTGTTAGAATGATTTGAAATGTTTGATGAGAAATATTTTTCGAAATCAAATCTAAAATTTTAGAATGTGTCTAAATAATCTCATTATTTTGAAGAGATGGAATTGTTAAGGTTTGCATCCGAAAGTTTTTGGATTTGCTTTTGTAAAGCTTTTTTTAATACGATTCTAAATCTTGATAAGCAATATTTTATGCAACCAAATTCAGAAACTTTAAATGTGCTTAAATAATCTCATTCTTTTGGAAGTTTTTTGGGATTTCATTACTTAAATATTTTTTAGTATCATTCAAAATGCTAATAAGAAATATTTTGCAAATCAAATCCAAAATCTTTTGAATTTTCTTAAATAATCTCATTCTTTTGGAAGTTTTTTGGATTTCATTACTTAAATATTTTTTTAGTATCATTCAAAATTTTAATAAGAAATATTTTGCAAATCAAATCCAGAATCTTTTGAATTTTCTTAAATAATCTCATTATTTTGAAAGGATTGAATTGTGTAGGTTTGCATCTGAGAAAAAGTCTCCTCCAGATATTGGTGGTTCCAAAACAAGTGGAGGAAATGGTGAAAATTATAAGCCTCGATGGTGGAAGCCTGATCCTGTTACAGGCGTGTGGGTTCCTGAAGAAAGTGAAGGGCAGATCGATGCAGCGGATTTGAGAGAGAAATATCGCTTTCGCAGCGAACCAACCGCCTCGCTTGATGAGCGTGCTTGGTGGTCTTCGATGGAAGAAGTTCCCGATAGGATTAAATAAACAAATGAAGTTTACTACACGCAGCCCAGGTTCGAGTCTCGTGGATGCATCGCATAAAATCCCAGGTTTCAAAACTTATTGGCCAAACAAAATAATAATCCCCCAAAAGAAATATGTATGCTTGAAAATGTTGTAATATGAATAGAATGGCTTTAAGTAAACTGAGCGCTCTGCCATTCTGGTTTTTACGAGAATCTTGATGATTGTTTTGCTGAAAGTTTATTGCTTTTAACTTTACGCCAAAGGAGATGTCTGCTTCCTGAAAAGTATCAAAATGTTTGTTTTTTTCAAAAAAAATTGTTGTTTTCCATTGGCCACTGCCTTTTTTTTTAATGCAGATTGAAAATGTCTGAAATTATTAAGATATTCAATTTTTGTAAAATATGTTTAGTATTATTCTTTATTAAATGGAAATGTCTGACAAGTATACATTAAAAACAAAAAATTATTCAATTTGGTAGAAAAACTAAATTTGTTGAATATTATGATTAGAGAACATGATTCTATTTAAGTAGAAAAATAATATTTCTTTATATAAATAAAAAATGACTAACAAAACTAAATTTATCTAATATTATGATTGGATAGTTTGATTCTCTTTTAAATAGAAATGTTGATACCTTTTTTGAAAAATTTATTCAATTTATTTTAAACAAATCTAGATTTTATTTTTATTTATTTTTTTATTGGTAAAAGGCCAAAGCCCTTGAAATTTTATTAATATTTCAAACAAAAAGGTTATACAATCCCCGCTCAGTGCAGGCGCTGGTAGGAAAGAGCGAGGTAGAGAAAACCTCCAACAATGCCTGGGACATAAGTCCGGATTCTAATACAAACCTTCATGGGCATTCCCGTGACTTGATCTAAATCGAGATTTGATACATACATTAACCTCAGTGGGCATACCCACTGCTTAACTTGTCAGAGATACCCTTGCTTAAAAAGCTTGACAATTCTTTCGTTGGCATTCCATGACTCAATCCTCATCTAAATTTGAATAATACATTGACTTTAGTGGGCATACCCACTGATCAACCTAGCTCAGATAGCTTTACAATTCTTTCTTGTAATTTCATTACATGCTTTGATTTCCACCTACAAATGTGAGAATATACATCTGTTCCATATCCTTGAAGGAGAGCTACTCTCCTCGCCATTGGGCAGTTCAACTTGAAAGAGGTCAAAAGGCCAAAAACTTTCCTTTCTTCATGGTTAGTGTACCAGAATAAAATAAATGATAGATAGATAGAAACTTAAATTAACTTCCAACAGATGCGGGCAGAGGATACCTGTCTTGATACATCAAGTCTGACCTTACCAAACAAATCTAAGATCATAATTAGATACTTAGAAAAGACCATAACTATTGTGCTCCCTTATTACCTAACAATCAATTTAGTAATCCTAGATCTTAACCCAATTTACTAAGAGATTTATGGCTAAGGTTAGACATTACATATTAACTTCAAGAATTAGAGAAAGCACTACTACTAAGTCTTGATTAAAAATATCTGCAAAACCATTTCTTCTAATAGTCTAGACTAGCATATCTCCAAACCCCCAATCTTATAAACAGGCAGAGTACGAATAAGGACAGTAGATTCTATAAACTACCTACATCCTTAAAACCCTGCTCAATAATTACTGTGGACTATGTATTCTCAAGCTCCTTTCTATTAACAATGTTCCATCTATACTCCCTGTTGTGAGCACCTAACCTTATTCCAATTATCATCTGTTTATATACAAACAATTCCCTACACATCTGTATTTAGTATACCACAAAATTGCAGATAATGCACGAATATGCACTGGTGAATTAGCAGAGGTTTAAAATCCACATGAGCACAGATATAAGGCCACTCCAAGTCTTGATGTTATGCCATATTTCTATTAAGCAAAGAGAAGATTAACATATATGACAAAGCATAAATCATAAACTAAAAACATATATATGATCATATAAGGCAGCTCTATACACGCATATATATATGAAACTATGTATATGCATATATATCACCCATGTATATGTACAGATATTTATTTATATATACTTATATATCTGTATATATATAAATATTAGCACATAAGTACCTGTACACATATATGAGTATAACTTCTACAAATATATACATATATACAGCAACATATATGAATCTATATATCTATATATATATATATATATGAATATCTGTATATGCATATATATGTAGATATATATATTTATAAATCTCTCTCTCTCTCTATATATATATATATATATATGAGTATCTCTATATGCATATATATATAGATCTCTATATATATATGTATATATCTATATGCATATATATATATATGTGTGTGTGTGTGTGTGTGTGTCTATATATATATATATATATATATATATATATATATATATATATATATATATATATATATATATATATATATATATATATATATATATATATATATATATATATATATATATATATATGTATGTATATGTATGTATGTATGTATGTATGTATATATATATATATGTATGTATATATATGTATGTATGTATATATATATATACATACAAACATATATATATAAAACTAAAACTAGAACAAATAAGCACCATCATTGCTACAGGGTAGCCTGGAAGCTACAAAATTAGCTGATTTAAAATATCTTTACTGTGATCACTTGCAATGCCGGGCCCCATCCAAAAAACTATTTCTCTATTATCACTGGTGCACCTGAAATTAATGCTACCTACTTGAAATAAAAAGTACAAATAAAGCAGCTAAACAAAATGATTCAATAAAATTGTTGATTCAGCATGCCCACATAAACTATTTAGCTGAGAATTGGGTTTGAGTGCATGATTTTAATCTTCCATAAATAGTCGACCTTCAATTAGAAGCTGAATAACTGCAATTTAAAGTTTAATATTGTCTATATTATCAGGTCCAAATTAACATACATTATATGTTTATAAAGAAAAGGAAAATGTATTGAAAATGCGTACACTTAATGAATAGCCAATATACACAGATCCTTAAGGACTCGGTTGCTGCGGCCTCAAACATTTCAAAAAACATACACCCAACATAGTATCTATATCAGTAAAACCATTAGTATATTCATACTTATTCTGGTTTCTTATGGATGATGGAGGATTTCCATGTTTTCTTTCCTCTAATCAAAACAGTGATACTCTCTATATCTCCCGAGTCCCTTTTGTGCTTCCTCGTACGTCTGGCTATTTCTGGTGCCAAGATATGTATGTTTGGAGGGGAAACATTATCCAATTCTTTTGGAAGATTAAAACCTTCCATCCTCCAGTAATTGAGATACCAAAACGTGTCCTGAGCTTCTTCTAAGATGTCATTAAGGAGAAAATCCATATTTCTGGCCATTTCAGACCAATGTTCATCAAAACTTTCCTCATCCTTGAAGGCTAGCATGGCGATTCTCTAAGTTTGTGGAATCTTATCTAGCTCATCTATATATGTCTGCATCAAGATTTCTAGATAGGGCACTGTGAGATCATTGTCTACAGAATACACCATCTTATCTAAGCCCCCCAAATGTTCATGGACAAATAATTCTTTGGCAACTTTGATGATGTCCTTTTTGTTTTTACCTGCAAAGATGGCCAAAGCTAAGAACTGTCCTACCACACCCCCATTGGTTCTATACATGAAGGAGTTATCAAAGTGTTGATCTCCTATGGCCTTCTCAACTACCCTTCTAGTGGCGTCTAGAAGTGGGTTAAGGAGTTGATTCCATCTCTCAGGGAAAATGCAACCCCTGAATGCCATTGTTCGGTCGCTGTTTGTTTGAAATGTGCTCATCCATGCTTCCATCTTGCCCCACTATCTCCTACCTGTTGTTGTCTACCAGATATAATGTAATATTGAACCTTCTAGAGGTTACCAGCTTAATCCTTTATAATAATTACCAAGAGAGAGAAGTGACCTCTTCTGTTGTGCCAAGGAATGTTATCGTGGGAAGTTTAACTCATGAAAGATAATCATTAATCGAAAGGTATACCTTAGAGGCTATGAGCTTTTGTAGCTATAGTCTTTAGCCAAGCATTCATTGATGCACTCTAATGATTATGTTACCAACCTCATTTGTGCTAATAGAATGCTGATAACTATAATCATTTGTGAGTGAGTGCAACAAGAGCAGAGGGTGACATCATAACTCAATACTACAAGCCTTAAGATTTTCCAAGCTTCTGCACAACGATACCCGTGCTAAAGCAGGGGCTGAGGAGTGATAATGTATTTATACTTGCTATCAGCCAAGCACATCAATGATAAGACACCCCTGAATAATTTGTGGTATCTATCCCTGTAACCAGAAATAGGGGATCACATTATTATTGGGGATTAAGAGTAATCATAGCCTTGGGAGGTCAAGGACTACACTATAATACTTCTAAATGACAAGGAGAAAAGGGAAATGACAACTATACATAAGAGCCACGACTAAAGGAAAAGCTACAGAAGGGGTAGAGCTCGAATGTATCTCCTGGGAAGCAAGGAAACCTACAGGATAAAAGGCCAAAAAAGAAAATCATTATTCCAACATTCTTGATAGGGTACAAATACCTCCAAGACTATAACTACATGCTTTAGACAGCAATAAGGGGCAACCTATGGCAAAGAAGAAATTCGTTGTAAAGATTAAAAGCATTGTTTCGACAGTTCCCTTATAGGACCTGGACTCCAATAGGCTCTACTATGAAAACAATGGTATGAGAGTGGAAAGATATCATTCTAAGACTTATCTATCGGTCCAGAATATTGTTCTTAGAAAGTAACGAGAAGGATCAAGCAATTAAAAGGAGAGGTAACTCTATGCTATAAAGTTTTATATATATAAAGGTACTACAGACCCAGGGATTGTCTGGGGTCCCAATCTCTAACCTTTATATATATTATATTTTGTTCCATGGATCATATGCACATAATGTCTATAAGATATTGTATGATATACCAGGCAGGGGAGGTGGTCCATTTCAAATTGGCAGATATATATGCAAATATCACTATCTTTATATGACTGTATTCTAACAGAAGGTATCTAAAGACCTTATACTAATCTACAGCTATATCTAATAATTATAACACAATGAATTCTAGACACGATAATCCTATTTTAGATTTACAGTGCATTGCTTCTATGCATTACAGGCTAGCGATGTTTATAAATAATGGAATCTATTTATCATCTATTAGGAGTCTATTTATTGTTTTTTAGGAGTACTTCTCCAATATTACCATTCCATTTGCCCCTAGGTTAGCTAATTTATCCGCCTCTGCATTACCTTCTCTATAGGTATGTCTGATTTCATATTTTTTCATGCTTTCCATTAATAGGTTAATCTCTTCTATTTTTGAGTTCAACGTCCAATTGGGAGTTTTTTTAGTTTGAATAGCATTAACTATAATTTGGGAATCTCCTTCTATAACTACTTTTTTAATGTTGAGATTCTTGCATAATTTAAGCCCTTCTAGTGCTGCTATACACTCTGCCATATTGTTTGTTGTAGGATTTATGGGTTTCAAAAATTTAGCAACAACTTCAAACTTCTAGTTGCGAATGATCCCTCCAATACCTGCTTCCCCAGGATTCCCTCGCGATGCTCCATCAAAATTGAGTTTGAACCATCCATCTTTTGGAGGTATCCATTTACAAGAGGCTCTGTCATTTTTAACTCTAGGTCCCCCCTTACCATATAGGGGAGGGATAGCTAATTTTGGCCATTTTCACCTAATCTTGTTATCCCAGCCCTTGAAAGAATCCTCATAGCTCATTTTTTCCTTTAGTTTGCTGTTAATAATCTCTACTATAGACACTTCTATCTTATTTGTAACTAAGTCCCATGTTAATTTTTGGTCCATAAAAATTCTTTTGTTTCTTTCTTTCCAAATTTCCCATGCTACGATTGAAGGTGCTATCATCCAAATATCTTTAAATAAGTTATCTTTATACAGAGAAGGCCAAGCTTTAAGGTTACTTGTCAAATCGCAATGCTGAGCAGATTTCCATCCTAGGCTTTGATGAAGCCAATTCCAACAGTTTTGAGAAAAAGGGCAGTTAAGAAGGATATGGTTAACATCCTCAGACTGATTTTCACATAAAGGACATCTCGATGGCCCTTTGAATCCAAGCTTGATCAGCCTGTCTACTATAAGGATTCTATTTTGCAAGGCCGCCCATAGGAACATACCTTCTTTAGGGAGAGAGGCCCTATTCCAACAGAGATTCAGAGGTATGTCTATATCATCCATATTTTTCTCGCTAATGATTGCCTTATAACCCTCCTTGACCGAATAGTTACCATTCTTTGATCCTGCCCATATTAGAGTATCCGCTCTATTTTTAATTGTGATCTCCATGTCCTTCATTACTACCAAGGTTGTGTTTCTCTTTCCATGCATCATCTATTTCCTTTAGATCCCTCCAATTAGAATCTTCCAAGTTGTATAGGTAATCCTTAAGATGTAAACCTATGCCTCTCTTACATTCTTCCATAAATTCCTTTGAGAAGCCCAATCTGTTAAGGGGGGGAAGGCCTGCCCATGAATCATCCCAGAAAAGAGCTTGATCTCCGAAACCTACATCCCAAGAGAGTTGTTGGCTAATAATCCCTCTACAATCCTTAATAAAATTCCATATCCACAAACCTTTCACATGGGAGTGAGCCCTGAAGATATTGATAGGATCCGAGTCCAGGATGTACTTGTTTAATAATATGGACGCCCATTTACTATTTGATTCTTTGTACATTCTCCATATAAGCTTAGCCCCTAGGGCTTGGTTTTTCCAAAGTAGGTTTTTGATGCCCAAACCCCCTTTAGCAATTGGTTTGCATAGGGTATCCCATTTAATTAGAGTGATCTTTTTGTCTTCTGAAGGACCCTGCCAATAGAATTCTCAGAACATTTTATCTAATTCTTTTTTAACATTAATCAGGAGAGGTAGGATGGATAGGTGGTAAGTGGGAATGGCTGAAAGGATGGATTTGATCATTGTCATCCTACCTGCTTTAGTTAACCATTTACCTTTCCATGAACTTTTCTTATTTTGAACTTTGGTTAAGACCTGTTGCCATAATTTGGAAGATAGGATACCTTTATCGAGGTCTATTCCTAAGTATTTACACGGGAATTTGCCAATTTTATATCCCATCATACTACATATTTCCTTTTTGATTTTTGAAAGTGTATTGATAAAGAAAATTTCTGATTTGGAAGAGTTAACACACTGCCCCGAAGCTTTCGCATATACATTAAGAACTTCTTTGAATGCACTCACTTCCTGGTTATTTGCATAGCCTGGTAGAATCGTGTCATCTGCAAACTGTTGGTGAGTGATATTAGGCATGTTTTTTGAGGCCTTCAAACCCAAGATTCTCCCTTCCTCTTGGTACTTTGTAATCGATCTACCTAATGCTTCCACCATAATGACGTACAGAAAAGGGGAGAGTGGATCTCCTTGTCTGATGCCCCTAGAGATACTAAAAAATCCTTCCGGGGTTCCATTGATAAGAATTGAAATTTTGGGGGTCGAGATGCAATTAAAGATAAGGTTAACCCATTGTTTCGAGAAACCAAAAGCTTCCATACATTTACACAGGAATCTCCAGTCTACTTTATCATATGCTTTTTGTATATCAATTTTCATTAGCATACTGGGCTCCTTAGTTAATTGTGCAGTATGAACTATCTCTTGCTCTATAATAATACCATCCAAAATAGATCTGTTTGCTACAAATCTTGTCTTTTCTTCCGAAATAATAGTAGGAAGAAAGGTTTTGAGTCTATTAGCTAAGCATTTGGAAAGGATCTTATATATGGTGTTACATAGGGATATCGGTCGAAAATCCCCTGGGTCCGTACTATCATTCTTTTTCAGAATTAAAGTAAAAAAGGTGTTATTGATTTCATTAAGAAGAGAGCCCAAATATTTGGTTGCTTCCACTGCTTGCCAGACCTCTTCACCAACAAAATGCCAACATTTTTGAAAGAAGCCAGCTTGAAAACCATCTGGTCCTAGGGCCTTATCCGAATGTAGTTGGAATACTGTAGTTTTAACCTCCTCTAAGGATAGCTTGTTGTTCATAAATTTATTATCCGCTTCAATAATTAATTTAGGTATGGCTTTAAGCATATCATTTTGGGCTTTGAGATCAACTGCCTCTGTGTTATTAAGAAGGGATTTATAAAAATTTGTGATAACAGTTGCGATTTGATTAGGAACTTCAGTAACACGTCCCTTAGGTGTCTTAATTTTGGCTATTCTATTAATGCTCCTTTTGTAATTAGTTGTATTATGAAAGAACTTGGTGTTTCTATTGCCCTCCTTAAGCCATGTCTCCCTGGATTTCTGCTTCTAGAAAATTTCTTCTTTAAGGAGGATATCATTATATTTAGCCAACAGATCTTTTTCCTTGTGATAACTGAGATCATTCATCCCTTGTTCTATTATTATATTGTTTAGATCAGTTATTTCTTTTTCTAATTGTGTTTTCTCTTCGAATATATTATTAAAGTTGCTCTTATTCCACTCTAGAGCCTTGTTTTTGATGATTTTTAGCTTTGCAATTAAACAAAACATTCTTGATCCTTTCACCGAGATATGTTTCCACCAGTCCTCTAAGGGGTTTATGAATTCAGGATTTTGGAACCACATAAATTTGAACTTAAATAGATTTCTCAATGGTTTGGAGTTCTCTGTAATGGTAATCCTAATAGGAAAATGATCTAATCCACCTTCTGGGAGGATTTCTACATTGACTACATGATTAAAGTTATCATAGTCTACTCTAATAAAGAATCTATCTAGCTTTTCTGCTATGTAACTGAATTCAACTCTTTTGTTATTCCATGTATATACTCCATTAGTTGTATTGACACTTATTAAATGATTATCCACTACCCATTTGCTGAAATCTTTATGGGCTTGTGATATATATTGGGATCCCCCATACTTTTCTTCAAGAGATAAGATAGCATTGAAATCTCCTCCAATAACAAAGGGATATTCTTGATTATTTGTTAGAAGGACTTGTATCTCCTGCTAAACTCTTCTTTTCCCTTCATTAGGAATAGGCCCATATACATTGATCAGGTAAAATTTTAAGTCTAACTTTAGGCTTTTAATTGTAAGTGACATCCAGTTATCATTAGTAAGGGAGGATGTAGCCACCACTTTATGAGGGTTCCATAGGATAGCAAGACCACCTGAGTGACCTGCTGACCAAGCAAATTCTGACTTCCAGATGCCTAATCTTTTACTGAATTTAGAGCTTTCCTCTTTGTCAAGCTTAGTTTCCTGTAGAAGAATGATTTCAGACTCGAATTTTTTAAGGTATCTTTTGATTAATCTTTGTTTGTTAGGGGAATTTATACCCCTAACATTCCAAGTAGTGACTTTCATTGCTCCTTGGGAAGGAGCTTCCCCTTCCCTACATTCAGAATGTCAGCTATCTTTTTTTGGTTGCCTGCCTCGCCATCTAGAGATCTTAGTTCTACAGCTGATTTCCTATCTCTTTTCTTTTTAAGTCTATTAATATTAGGGGTGCTTAGGCTGCCTCTGGTCAAGGCTATGCCCAATTCTCTATTCTCATTTGTAATTCTGAAGAGACCTTCAATTTCTTCTTTAACCCCTGTTGAGTCTTCCTAAGACCCTATTATCGAATTAACCCGATTATCCGAGCTTTTTTGTTCATTAATTGTTTTATTTAAAGGATCTATTCTATCTATAATCTCCTTACCAAAGATTTCTATAATATCCTCCCTTCTCATTGGTACCTCCAAATTTAAGGCTTCTATTTCTAGAGGTATTGAGACAGTTTGTCCCATTCCCTCTTCAATGGATTGGTCATTTTTATTTATATTTTGACTTTGCTGTTCATTTTCTGTTACTTCCTTTTCTGGGGGACTAGTGCCCTCATCTTTACTTTCTTCTTTAATACATTATTTAATCTGTTCAATTAGGATTTCTTTTTGAGCTTTTAGTTCATTAAAATCGTAGATCTCATCTAGGAACAGATCCATAGATTCATCTATTAGTGTATCTCCTAGATAATTAATAATTTAATTTACCTCCTCTTCCTTTTTATTTACCTGATCTACTAATTCTACTATATTATCACATACAGGTACCCTATACTGTTCATTTTGATTATCAGTCATGTTTTCTTCAAGTTGTATATAGGTTATAATATTCCCTTCTATCTCAGTAGGTTTTGATTCCATTTCCTTATTATTAGGCTCACCCTTGATGCATAATATGTTATCACAGCTTGGAGATTCAGCTACCCTATATTGAGGGTTATCTCTACCTTTACTAGGTAAATGGATAGTATCATTCTAAATATTTAGATGAAATGTGTCTATCTGTGGTAGTCTGATTGTGTTATTATGATCCTGAGAGGAAACAGGGGTATTATTACTTACCATGTTTTTGACAATACCTTTATTATTATGGGTAGCTATGCTCAAATTTCTATCTATATCTTGCCCTGATTTGGAAGTACTGAGAGAAGTTGGAGTCTCCTCCTTATTTTGTGTATGTTTAGAGAAAATATTAAATAGATCTGAGTTGGATGGTGATGGGGATGAGGGCCTAGCTAGAGCCTATTTCTTAATAGGATTAATATAGAAGCCACCTATGTCCTTGCAGAAATCAACCTCCACTTCTTTCTCCAGTTGGGTTAATAAGTTTATGTTTTTGCTAGGCTTTTGGTGATTAGCTTTAGCTTCTATAAAATTATTCAGAATTATAGGATTAATAGTAACAGAATTATAGCCAAAGCTTAGTATAATGGGAGGAATGCATTTTTGGTGAAAGTCCATTTCCACAATTATTGTTTTGTCAACTAGAGAGGGTGATGGCTCAACAATCCTAATGAATTTCCCAATTTTATTACCTATCATACTAATATTTTCCTTGCTTGATAATTCCATGGGAAAAGTATTTAAAGAGACTACCTTTTCTACTTTAAAGTCTTTCAAATGCATAGGATTAAATAATGGCATCCAATCAAACAAAGAAAAAAAAATATTCCTAAATCTAATGTCCTTTTTATCCATAATGTTGTTTTTCATTTTCTTTGTTTTGCAATCTATGTAAATGAAATCATCCATAAGGTGAGCTATACTTACCTCCCTTGGCATTATTAATGATAATTTAGCTATCAAATCATTAACAGGTATTCCCGTGCCCTTCCAGAGATAGATTATCCTTGTCTCTACTAAATACTTATGTTGCTGGAGAGCAATTTCATTATCCAGGGTAATAGAATCATGATGTCTGCTAAGATTAACCTCGCCTAATTTTTGATGTATATCTTGCCTATGTAATGGCAGATAGGCTGCAGGCTTGGATGCTTCATGAGAGCCAAAATTGATCTTATCAATATACCAATCGCAGTTACTCCTATTAATGACCATAGTTGCAGATTGCCTCTCCATCCTTCTACGATGAGGAGGACTGTATTTTGATTAGTTAATCATTTGCGCATCACAACCAAGAGATATACCATTTTGTTTGGATTTCCCTCCAAAAAAGGGTGGGATCTTTGTGTGTTGAGGGTAGGGCTCTGAGACATTAGTATGGAGCTTATTTTGTCCTGCCTTATAGCCCTTATCCCCAAGGATCCCATTCCTTTTGTGGGGAGGAGAGTATTTCATTCTGCCATTGTCTTCCTCTTTAAGCACATCAAAGGAATTATTGATAGATAGATTAAAAGGATTATGAAGGTGCTGGTACCTGTTCCCCTTTTTCCTATTTTTTACCACTTGCCAAGTTAGCTCATTCTTCATTGTGCCCACGGGAGGTGCTTGAGAAGGCAAGATCCTACCTACCCCCTTTGTAGATAGGGGTTCAAAGGTTCTACAATAGTGCTCAGATCTTCCCCCTTTGGCATCCCCGTAGCTTCTGGCATTTTTCGCATATTTGGTTTGTGTGAAAATATTCAATTGTCAGTCCAATGATTGGACTGAGAAAACCTTTGGCAAAACACCCTTATTTTGCTTAGGGTTTATAGTAATCGCCCTGGAATCAGAATTGGGCTCTACAACCCTAGCATAATTCTTTCATCTTTGTTTCTTAGATGCAAGATCTTCCTCTTCTAGTTGTAGTGCTACTTTAGGGTCTGTAGGGCTGCAATTAGCTGGAGCTAAATCAACAATGGAGGGATTTGGTCTTTCTCGGCTGAATAATGCATGTAGTTCCAAATCAACATTTTGTTCCGCTAGCTTCTTCTACTTAGCTATGAATTACTTCAGATGATCATATGTAGGGTGAGGCTGCACCGGTGTTCTGCAATCCTTCTTCTTATGTCTGTATAGATAACAGTTATAGCAGTAGCTTGCAAATACCTCTCTCTTTCCTTGCTGGCTAGCACCCTCTGCACTTGAATTGGCCCGTTCTGCCCTAGTTTTTGTTTTGTTGTAGGAGATCGCATTCTTTGCAGTGTGAAAATGCAAAAGACCAATGTCTACTTGCCTTTTATGAAAGGAGGCTTTCCTTTTCGCATGTGAGGTTCGCATCTTTGCTGCTCCACCGAATTGAGTGATAGATAGATTTTAACATTGTAAGTATATGTTAGTTAAACAAATCTAGATAATTAATCACCATTAAATAAATAAAAATTTATTTATACAAATTAGACTAACTAAATTAAAATTACTAGAAAGAATGATTCTCTTCAAAATAAATTATTTTATTATTTTTAAAGTAAAATATATTAATAAATGACATTTTAAAATAGAAATAATTAAATTAGATAATATGACATTTATATCTTTATCTATTGCAATAAAAACTAAAAGTTAAAAATTATAAATTTTGAAATTATTTTTTTCTAAACGACTTTTATGTGGGTAAAGGGAATCAATTTGGTTAATCTATTTAAAATATATTGACAATTATTTTTAATAATTTATGTTTATATATTATTTATTTATATAGTACATGATGATGTATTTTTAATAAGGAAAGTGGATATATTTTATATATAAGTAGAGTTTAGGTGTCTAAAATTATTTGATTAAAATTTTCTTTATGGAAAGAAGTTGAGAAAGATTATAAAGAGACAAACTAAAGTCTAAAGAATGATAATGATGTTATCATAGAGAATAAAATTTGGAATTGGATTTATGATCAAAAGTGTGAAATAAAGAGAATTGGCGATTTATTATGTTTAAGATTAGAATACGCCAATGGCCTAGTGAATGGACATTATTTTCTTTTAGTTTTATACTAAAAGATTATAGCTTTGAGATCTCCTTAGACTACATGTAAGTGTTTAAACTTGTGTCTAAAAATTAGTGGTGGTAAAGAGCTCATTTGAGGCCTATTATTAATAAAGAGTAAAACACTAAAATTAGTGGTGGTAAAGAGCTCATTTGAGGACTATTATTAATAAAGAGTAAAACACTAATTTTATTAAATAACTAACTCTCATGCTAAATGTAACAAGATTAAATATACATTTGATAAAGAATATGTTTTTTTATGCAACTATTAAAGCTACTTTGAGATTTCTCTTGGAATGGTTCCCTTATAAAATAGTGCTAGACACACAACTTGAGACCTTTGGCATATCAGCTGATAAAGAATGATTATATTCTTGGAATGTTATTTTTTGAAAGAGAGTTTTGAATTTTGAAATTAGATTAGTAAACTTGTGAGGCTCACCCATTTTCTTTTAATCTCATTAACACTTGATAGACATATTATGTAAATCGGTACTCATTGATTTGTACATTCCTATTTTTGTTTTGTGAACATGATATTGCAATGGCATAAATGGTGTAAGGCCCTATTAGGAGCCTTCTAGAAAGAACATATTACTACTAAAGAATGTGAAAAACAATTTTTTAAAAATAACAATTACAATTGTAACATTATAATAACAACTACACATAACAAAAATTAAACAAATGATTTATTACATTAACTTTACACATAAGTAATAAACATTAAATAGTAGACTACATCCTCTTTTATTCCCTGACGTCGTTACTAAGCAATGTATGATAACATGACTAATTCAAATAAACAATAATGAGATAATGCACAATATTAACATCATAAAAACTATATTCATTTTAACATTAATATGAAATTGTTCTAAATCCATAACAAGATGGCATAGAAGTACAAATGGTAGTTGGTACCAACATCAATATATCTAGCTCTAACATATCATTACTAATAGACACTGTCACATATATATAAGTATAGTTTATAGTTGTCTCCTCAAGAAGCCTACGATACAACATCAATACTTATGGTATGTAATACATAGCATGATATGACAAGTACAATATGAACCATCTATCCCCATGAATTCAAAAGCTACAATGACATCAAATAAAGTCAGGAACATAACTCTGAACCATGATGGAGAAGAAAGAAAACTACAACCCAACCACATCAAACCCTAAGGCCCTCCCCTCCATAGTAGGAGATAGACACAAGGCCTCACACCACACAAGAAAACACATAGCGAGGCTATAAGAAAAGGTACAGTAAATCAAAAAAATGATATAAAGGATACATTAAGGATATTCAATAGGGATACCACCTGGCATACCAAAAAAAACCACAGGGCTGACAAGAGGAAATCCTAAGATACATGTAGGAGAATGTCATCACATAGTTCCCTACTATCTTTGGTTTTCCTGGAAATCTCTCTCTGAACCTCGGACCCTAGGTGATAACTCATGTGCAACCGAAAACCTTTCATGATGACAAGGAAGCTGATTTTCCATCTCTATGCCACACAAATAGCTAGACCTTCTCCAAATCATCCTTAGTTTTTACAAGAACTCAAGGAAATAGGAAAGAAACATAGTTATCTTAATTAATTTTTAATCCTAACCTATTTAATTTTATTATGTGTACCATCTTAAAAAATTAGCACCCATAATTGGGTATTCTATTAAGCCCCATTTTGGTGATTTCAACATCTAATGTCCATTATGCTTGATCCTAGCAATCTAATTCTTTTTTTTCCGCATCTACCATATCACCCTGGCATCTAGTTTAAATTTGGGTTGATTTTCCCAGGTTTGAGGAAATTAGATCCCATGGTTGGCCTAGCTTTTTTTTTAATCTTGAAATGTAGGATGAAGTATATAAACACCCAAGATTCCAATATTTTTGAATTCTTAAGCATCCAAGAAATCAAGCGAATATGTGATTTCAAGATTTGAAGATAAGCATCCTGTATCTAGTCTTTCTTCAAGTATCCAAGGAGAACTGAAGGCAATCTTATCCATTGTATCAACTGTCTCTCCCACGAAGGCCATGTAGTGGAGTTCAAAATCAAGAATATAGATCATTCCTTCCATCCACAAGCATTATTCCTTCATTTTAAGTAACTATCAAGCATATCTAAATTGAAGATTTAGAAGTGGCATTCATAGATCATTGCATTTGTGAGGAAATCCTTGATTCCTTTCTATATTCCAAGGTCAACACCTTCAACTCAAGAAAAATTTAAGCATATTCATGAATAAGAGAATTTCTAAATTCATTCATGAGGGTTTATGCAAGGCGAATCAAACAGTTACCTTTTTACATACATTTCCTAATGTAATTTCCTTTCATTTTCAAGGTTGATTTCTAAATAGGTGTTTTACAAAAGAAACCCCCTTTTACCCAACCATTCCACCATTTTTATGTGTGCATGGAAAGGTTACGAAACTATCAAAACTTTTTTGAGAAGATCGGAAACAGTCAAAGAAACCCTACAAATTTAATTCAAAAGTACTGGAGTTACAAAACATCTAAAATGTTTGTACCTTGTAACGTTAGCCCAAATTGAAATCATGGGTTAGTACAACATTTTGGACCCAAATTCAACTCATTTTTTGTTTTTGGCAGTTACTTAATTGTTTGTAATTTCCAGATCTATCTATATTTTCCTATTTTGCTAATTACATTACATTGTCATTTTCATTTTCCCTCTTTCCATTTCACAATTTACACATTTTAGCAAAGGATCATTATACCATTCAGTGCTTAGGTCCTACTTGAGCCTATTGGGACATCTTCCTTCTGAGTGTGCAAGTTTGAAAAGGAGGATTAATCTACCCCTTTGCATTGCTTCTCTTTTCTCATTGTATAATTTTTTGAACCCAATGTGTGATATTTCCTCTTTTGATTGTGGTGGTTATATATCCTTTGTATGCATGTTGTGCTTCTAGGTTAACCTCATACACATTTTTGGTGAGCCCAATGCATTACATTTCCATTTTTTTGTGCGTTGGATCCCCTTTATATATTAGATCTTCATGTTTTATTTTATGGTTAGATTTCTTGTTGGTCTGTGGTGACTGATCGAGCAATTACTGTACACTTTTCATTTATCATGGGGTTAACTCATCAAGAATTTTTGAGTTGACACATCAAACATTTTCCTAGGTTGACTTGTCAAGTATTTTGGAGTTACCTTGTTAACTGACATAAGTCTTGTTATAATGGCTTAGGGCTAGGGTTTTCTCAATATATGAGGTTTTCATAGCTTCTTGCAGTGGTATTGAGTTGCAAGTGATTGCGGATTATAATATGTTGAAATTATTGGATAATAAGATTGGACTCTCTATTTAGTGGACGTAGCCCAGGGATTGGGTGAACCGCATTAAATCTTTCTACCTTGTGTTCTCTTCTATGTGGTTAATTTATTTTTTATATTCATTATATCTGCATGTAAAGTATATTATTTCTATCTTGTTAATCCTAACAAGTGGTTTCAGAGCAAGGTTTTTTTTCAGTTATCCTCTACAGGAAGGTCTCATGATTTAGTGGGAGTCTCGTGGTTGAGTGGGAGAAATGGTAGACGAGGGTAAGCTGAAGGTTGAGAAGTTTAATGGGTAGAACTTTCAGTTATGGAAAATGAAAATGGAGGACTATCTCTATCAAAAGGATCTATATGGTGGCCTTTGGAAGGAAAATCTAAGAAACCATTAACAATGACTCATGAGGACTTGGATATTCTTGACAGAAAGGCACTTGGAAGTATTCAATTATGTCTGGCACAATTAGTGGCTTTTAATATTATGAAAGCAAAGACAACTAAAGAGTTGATGGAAACCCTAGCAAAGTTGTATGAAAATCCCTCCACTTCAAATAAGGTATTTCTCATGAAGCATTTGTTTAATATGAAGATGGCAGAAGGTGGATTTGTTACTAATCATTTGAATAAGTTTAATACGATTACCAGTCAATTATCTTCTGTAAATGTTATTTTTGATGAATAAATTAGGGCTCTCTTGATTTTGTGTTCTTTGCCTGAAAGTTGTAATGTCTTGGTAATGGTTGTTAGTAACTCTGTTTCTGGTTCTAATACCCTAAAATTTGATAATGTTATCGATTTGATTTTGAGTGAGGAAACTCATAGGAAAAGCTCAAGTGGATCTACATATGGAAGTTTATTGAATGCACAAAGTAGAGGCAAAATGAATGAGAGAGGAAATGATTTTGGAAATCGTGGGAAATCAAAGGGAAAGAGGTTTGAATCCAAAGGACCAAATTATTATTGATACTGTGGAAAACCAGGTCATAAGAAGAAAGATTGATGGTCTCGAAAGAATAAAGAAGGAGACAAACAAGAAGATAACAAGGAGGCAAATGTGGTAAGTAATAAATCTAAAGAGGATTCTTTTCTTCTTTCTTTAGAAAGTGTTGATGATTCATGGGTTTTAGACTTAGGGGCTTTATTTCATGCTACACCCCCATCGAGGTTATTTTCTTGATTATGTCCAAGGGGATTTTGGGCTAGTTTATTTGGGAGATAATGAACCCTATCAAATTGTTGGAAAGGGAAAAATTAAGGTTAAGTTGTAGAATGGGAATTGTTGGCTACTACAAGAGCTAATACATGTTCCAAGGTTGAGTAGGAGCTTAATTTCAACAGGGCAACTGGGTGATGAGGGTTGCGCAGTTACTTTTAATGATAGAAATTGGAAGGTTTCAAAAGGTTCTTTAGTAGTAGAAAAAGGTGTGAAAGTAGGCACCTTATATCTTTGTATAGATCATACTGTTCCTTCTACTTTAATTGGTTCAGAGAAAAATGAATGTTCAGGAATAGTTACCGTAGTTGAGCAGGAAGAACATAAAATAGTTGTTGTAGATTTAGACACAACACTATGGTATAACATACTTGGGCATGTGAGTGAAAAAGGTATGAAATTACTTCATTCAAAGAAAATTTTACCATGTTTAAAATGTGTCAATATGGATTTATGTGAAAGTTGTGTGTATGGAAAATATAAGAGAGTTGGTTTCGTGAAGAGTGGGAAGGAAAAAATGACAAATTAGAGCTTGTGCATACAGATGTATGGGGACCAACTCAAGTATCTTCCCTTGGTGTCTCTCTGCATTATGTTACATTCATTGATGATACAACTAGAAAAGTATGGATTTATTTCCTTAGATGAAAATTTGATATATTTCAAACTTTTAAGAAATAGAAATGCTTGGTTGAGAATGAGACTGGTAAAAGGATAAAATGTCTCATATCTGATAATGGTGGTGAGTATTGCAGCACATAATTTGAATATTATTGTTCCTCCAATGGTATTTTTAGGTAGAAAATTGTACCAAGGACTCCATAAGAAAATGGAGTGGTTGAACGCATGCAAGACAATAATAGAGCGTGCAAGGAGTATAAGGTTGCATGTTGGGCTGCCCTTAAGTATGTGGGAAAAGGTTGTAAACACTATTTTTTATTTAATCAATAGAGGTCCCTCTACTCCTTTGGATTATGGTATTCCAAAGGAAGCATGGACTTCTTGAAGGTGAGTTATTCTTTTCTCAAAACCTTCAGTTGTGAAGCATTTGTACATATAGATTTTGAAAATCGAACCAATATGGAAGCTAAGTCAAATAAATATCTATTTTTTGGATATGGCATTGATGAATTTGGTTATAGGCTTTGGGATTTTAAAAATCATAAAATTGTAAGAAGCGTGGATGTCATATTCAATGAGAAAGTGTTGTACAAAGATCTATTACAGCAGCACATGAGAATAAAGAGAATGATTATGTAGTACTGGATGATACTCCAAAAGATTATGTTTCAGTAGTTCCTTATGGTCCACAACAACAACAACAACAAATACCACAAACCCCAGTGAATGTTAGATGGTCAACAAGGTTAAGTAGACCTCCAAAAAGATGGTCTCCCTTTTTGTATTCTATTTTATTAATAGATGATGATGATCCAAAAGGATATGATGAAGCTATGCAGGTGGATACAAAGGTTCAGTGGGAGCTTTCCATGGAAGAAGAAATGGACTCCTTGCTGAAAAATTAGACTTTGGAATTGTGTAAGTTACCTGTAGGTAAAAAGGCATTACCCAATAAATGGATTTATAGGCTAAAAGAGGAAGATGGAGGTAAGAAAATATTTAAAGCCAGGTTAGGTGTAAAGGGATTTGCATAGAAAAAGGGCATTGATTTTGATGAGATATTTTCTTCAGTTGTAAAAATGACTTCTATACACATTGTTTTAAGTATTGTGGCTATTGAAGATTTTCTTTTGGAACAAATTGATGTTAAAATAGCTTTTCTGCATGATGATTTGGAATAAGAAATATATATGCAATAGCCACAAGATTTTGAAGTCAAAGGTAAGGAGAACTTAGTGTGTAGATTGCAGAAAAGTTTATATGGCTTGAAACAAGCACCCCAATAATGGTATATTAAATTTGATAGCTTTATGGAAGAGCATGACTACAGTCAGTGTAATTCAAACCATTGTGTTTATTTTAAGAGGATAGATGATGACAACTACATTATTTTATGATTATATGTTGATGATATGCTTGTAGGAGGGTCTAACATGGATCACATTAAGGAGTTGAAACAAAATTTAGCACATTCTTTTTCTATGAAGGATTTGGGGGTAGAAAAACAAATCCTCGGTATGAAAATTTGTAGAGATAGGAAAAATAATAAATTGACTCTATGTCAAGCTAATTATGTTAAAAAGGTGTTGCAAATATTCCATATGGAGAATGCAAAATTTGTCACAACTTTGCCTAGTCATTTAAAATTGACTAAGGAGATGTGTCCAAAGACACAAGAGAAGGAGGATAAAATGTCCAAGGTACCATATGCCTCAGTTGTAGGTAGTTTGATGTATGCCATGGTATGCACTAGACCAGATATTGCACATGTTGTAGGAGTTTTCAGTGGGTATTTGAGTCATCCTGGATTTGAGCATTAGAATGTAGTAAAATGTATTCTCAGATATTTGAGAGGTACATCCAATAAATTTTTATGTTTCAAGGGCTCTAATACTGATTTAAAAGACTATGTTGACTCAAATTTGGTAGGGGATTTAGATACCAAGCGGAGTACCACAGGTTATGTATTTACTGTTGGTGGGATAGCAGTGAACTAGGTTTCTTGATTACAAAAGGTGGTTGCTTTATCCACTACAAAGGTAGAGTATGTTTCTTCTACAGAGGCAACTAATGAGATGATATGGATGCAATTCTTCATGGAAGAGTTGGGAAAAATATAGGTTGACAATTATCTATTTATAGATAGCCAGAGTGTCATTCATCTTGCAAAGAATTTTGCCTTGCATTCAAAGACAAAATGTATACAGTTGAGGTATCACTTCATTAAGTCAGTATTGGATAATAGACAGTTAAAGCTGGAAAAGATACATATAGATGAAAATAAAATGGATATGTTTATAAGGGATAACTTAAACTCCTCTTCAGTTTTGGTTGGTCTTCATGACTGAAAATAATAAATAGAATAGAAAAATCTAGGGTGCACCAATCCAATGGGAGTTTTTTGGGTAGCGGTGTTGCTACATGATCAGTCTCCAAGTGAGAGGTTTCTTAGTGTGGATCTTGATCAGTCCCCAAGTGGGAGATTTTTGGCTTGTGGTGATTGATCAAGCAAGTATTGTACACTTTTCATTAATCAGGCAAGTATTTTACACTTTTCATTTATCATGGGGTTTGGGGTTAACTCGTCAAGCATTTTTGAGTTGACGCGTCAAACATTTCCCTAGGTTGACTCTTCAAGTATTTTAGGGTTAACTTTTTAACCGACATAAGTCTTTTTATAATAGCTTAGGGTTAGGGTTTTCTCAATATATGAGGTTTTTGTAGCTTCTTGCAGTGGTATTGAGTTGCAAGTGATTGTAGATTGTAACAAGCTAAAATTATTAGATAATAAGATTGGACTCTCTGTTTGGTGGACATAGCCCATGGATTGGGTGAACCACATTAAATATTTGTGTCTTGTGCTCTCTTATGTTTGGTTTATTTTTTTCTAATATTGGTTATATTTGCATGTAATTGTTATTTTTGTCTTGCTAATCCTAACAGTTCTTTTCATTAAATGAGCAATTGTGCTTATTTTATGTGTTTGTGTCTCTCTTTCAAAGTTCATATTTAAATTAGATCTATTTACCTTTTTTTTCTTGTGCATGAGTGTTATCATATTGAGTCCTACCTATAACCTTCTAGTTTGGATTTAAGTCATAAAATGATGGGTTCCTTTGATCTTGAGTCCTTTTTGTTTCATATGAATCTTGTTGAGACAAACATTCCTACTGATGGCATTCCTCCTCATTGAGAGAAACTCTTCTCAATCTTATCATGATGAATGTGATACCTTAATAGTTCCTCTAATGAAAGTACAAAATATTTCCCATGACTTTGAAAATTTTGAGAAATAGTTAGGACAAGAACTCCAATCCTAAGGTCATCTCTGTAGTAGAGTATTTGAGGAAGATAATTCACATTGATGAACATGGTGTTAATTTATTGTGTATTATCTATCATCTTATTGATAAGAATGTCAATCCTATGAGAGATTGTGCCCAAGAACTTTGGTTCATTCCACCCACCACTAGTGTTTAAACTTTCATTCCAATTCTTGCTTCATACCTAATATGTCCACTTATGCTCCACCTCCCATAACTACTTCCATTCAAAACACTAATCCTACACATTTTAGCATTCCTAATCTTATTCTTTCTCCTCCCAAAAGTTATCCATGTGTTTTTTACCTTCATCCATGCCCACTTACAACTGTGTTCCTTTTTCATATTCCATTGTTTCTTATATTTCCCATAATGGTCCAAACCTTTCACACATATTAAAATATTTGAAGGAAAGAACTTTATATGTTATAGAAAGGATAGAAATATGGTTTAGGAATAAATTTATGGAAGCCACAACCACTAGATCAATCTAGGAAGGAGTAACACTTCTAAAGGAAACAATTCACATGAAGGTACATCCAAGCCATCTGCTCCTCATATTTAATCTACAACTAGTAATTTGCAAAAAAGTGATCAAGGTGGGGGTGATGATGAAGACCCTGATAAAGGAATAGACCTAGTTGTAATATGTGATACCAATCATGTATTCATGAAGAAGAGATCAAAACCAAAGGAAAAGGCTCAAAACCCAATATAAGAAATGATGGAGAAACTCAAGAAATGACTTCATTGCCTTCATCATTTATTGATGAAATGATTCACTCTCTTTCTTCTCCTACAGACACCCCTTCTCCTTATTTCTCAAGAGGTTCTAGTTATAAATTTTGAAAATGATCAAGTTATTTCACCTATGGGTTGCAAATGTTCCTAAAATAGTTGAACCTCCTACATCAACACTCTCTACATCTTGGCTCCAATAAAATTGAGAAAGGAAGAAAAATAGGTTTATCTAGTTACAAACACCAAATATAGATGTGGTTGAAAATTTAGTGCATAAAAGTTCAAAGGTGAAGAAAACCAAAGTAGATTCCAAATTGGCAGTTTATCCAGCTTTAGGCAACTTGTTTTTTGAAGTTACACAACCTACCACAAAAAAGGATATAAATGAAGCTGATGAGTCTAACTTTAGTGTATCTTACAAAGGTTTGGGTCATGTCACATGTAAAGGTGTTGTCCATAATTTTCAAGTCTCTACATCCATATTGGTCGAGAAAATAAATTAGGATAAATAGACTAAAGATCAGCTTAAATATCAAGTCTGAGCTCTATCTTCATGCCTTTATAAATTCTAAGAGTTACAGCTTTGACTCTCAAATCCACTTCAACTGAAATAGTTTTCAATCCTAACAAGGTAGTTGATAAATATGTCATAGAAAATATATGAAATTGTCAAATTGTTAATACATTCCTGATTACTGAGAGGGGAGGGGTGAATCGGTAATTAAAAATTCTCAAACTCTTTAAAATTTATGCACCATAGCATTCAAAAACAACTAATATATGTAGAAACTTTCAAAACATGCATCCACAAATAATCAATCACACAATAAAGACACCATATTTTTCTTGTGGAAACCAAAATGGGAAAAACCACATGTGGGAGATGGTGCCCACTAAATATAGACTCTTCTAGAATATTCCCTATGAGGAGGTTACCAAGTTAAAGATTGACAAAATCATTGTTAGGTGCTACTTGGTTAAGGGATTTTCCTATAGATCTGTTAGGATCTTTTCCCTGTTAGAAGAAGCCTTGTTAGAGGACTTTAAATATTCAATATGAATGTCACCTTGTTAGAGGACTTTAAATATTCAATATGAGTGCCACTTTGTTACATGAATTTAAATATTCAATCTGAATGCCACCTTGTTAGAGGATTTACAACAAAGATCTATTAGGATCCACCTTGTTAAGGGATTTCACTGTTACAATGGTTAGAAAGAAACTAATAGAATGATCTGTGAAATTTTACTACCTCTATATAATCAGATCTTATTAAGCTTTGAAACTCTTCTCCACACACTATACTCTTCCATAGTTTGATCGCACCTAATCCATTCACTTGCTTTGTCACTGAATCCTCATGTAATTCATAATCAGAAAATAACTTCTTTTTCAACTTTCTAATATATATTTTTTCTTCCACTGCCTTAAAATAAACCCTAGATCTAAGATACGAATGATATAGATCATGAGTATTAGTTTCTGGATTCAATTGTGTAGCATTTTTTTGACCAACGTTTCGGATCATACTACATGATCCATCATCAGGGTGCTGCTAGAGAGAGAAGAAACATAGAATGATATGTTGCAGATCTAGCATGCAATAAAAAGAAGAGGGAGAGAGGAAGAGGGGAGAGAGAAGACATATGTGCACGCAGATCCATGATGACAAGACCTACAACCAATGGCAATTAGAGAAGGGGGGGAAAACACCATTCCCATTGAGATAACAGGAGAAAATATAAAGATATAACAAATATAGGGCAAAAGTAAATAGACATAAAAGAGGGAAGAATTGATATATATATATATATATATATATATATATATATATATATATATATATATATATATATATATATATATATATATATATATATATATATATATATATATATATATATATATATATATATATATATATATATATATATATATATATATATATATATTTGCAAGTACGCACAAATAAATGAACATAAATACATAAGCAAGACCCAAATTAAATTAACATAAATGAAATTAAACACGAACAAAAACAAGTTATAAATTTATTTATGTTTATGTTAATAAACATAGACAAACTTAAAAGAACATAAACACGAAGCAACAAACATTAACTAAAAACAATTATTAGTATTTATTTATGTGTATTGTGAGTGAACACACATAAATAGATAAAAATAAATAATAATAAACAAAAATAAAATAACACAAACGTAAATAAAAAAAGCAAAAACAAAAACAAATCTAAGCCTAAATAATTATATGTTTATGTTTATTAACATTTATGTTAATAAACATAAACCAAACTAAATAGACATAGATAAGAAAAAATAAATAAGACAGACAAGAATGAATCAAGAAGAAAGGGAAAGCAAGCCATACATATATATATATAAATATGTATATATGCGAATATATAATTATATATATATAAATATGTGTGGAAATATATATACCTATTTGCGTGTATATGTGTGTGAGAAAACAAATATAACCAAACAAAAATATACCAAAATATATATACCTATTTAGGCTTAGATTTGTTTTTGTTTTTGCTTTTTTTATTTATGTTTGTGTTATTTTATTTTTGTTTATTATTATTTATTTTTATCTATTTATGTGTGTTCACTCAGAATACACAAATAAATACTAATAATTGTTTTTAGTTAATGTTTGTTGCTTCGTGTTTATGTTCTTTTAAGTTTGTCTATTTTTATTAACATAAACATAAATAAATTTATAATTTGTTTTTGTTCGTGTTTAATTTCATTTATGTTAATTTAATTTGGGTCTTGCTTATGTATTTATGTTCATTTATTTGTGCGTACTTGTGAATATATATATATATATATATATATATATATATATATATATATATATATATATATATATATATATATATCAATTCTTCCCTCTTTTATGTCTATTTACTTTTGCCCTATATTTGTTATATCTTTATATTTTCTCCTATTATCTCAGTGGGAATGGTGTTTTCCCCCCCTTCTCTAATTGCCATTGGTTGTAGGTCTTGTCATTGTGGATCTACGTGCACAGATGTCTTCTCTCTCCCCTCTTCCTCTCTCCCTCTTATTTTTAGTGCATGCCAGATCTGCAAAATATCATTATATGTTTCTTCTCTCTCTAGTAGCACCCTGATGATGGATCATGTAGTATGATCTGAAACGTTGGTCAAAAAATGCTACACAATTGAATCCAGAAACTAATACTCATAGTAATATGGATTGTGGAAATCTAATGGATCTGATATAGATCATATTTAATAAGATACAATGTATCTAAAAACTCATAAAATGGTTTTCTCTGACCGCATCAACTTCCCTATGAATTTCACCTTGGAAATTGAACCATCTTCAAAAACTTGTTTGACCAAAAGAAACTTCTTGAATAATCCACCTCAAATGCATACCTCGAGCAATGTGACATCAAATACTTCCACAAATCATAGAAATGTCTTACTACTTCACTAAAAACATCATTGATCCCATCACCACTTCAAATTTCTTCATTGATTCACAAATCTTTATTACGTGTTCAAGAACTCTATCTTTTTTTTCTTGATCATTCTATTTATAGCACTTCTAGTCAATTAAAACATCTTCACTAGTCAACAATATGATTCGTGATCCTCAACATAGTATATTGACATTATTATCAATCATATCCTATGACCGCTCCATCAAATACTTTACCAATTTGAAATAACATCTAAATCATGTATTGTGTTCCATTGACTGTTTTAGCAGATACTCTATTTGATTTCATTCAAACATAATGAACTCAATAGTTCATATCAAAATTCATAGTTACAAACTTAGCATCACAACAATAACATATTCTTCCATTAGAATAGAAACTTCAAAAACATACTGCAACTCATGATTTACTCACACAATATCTGGTAACATACTAAAAATACTAAGTCAATTAGTTGACATCAATGACAACCTAGTAATTGATTCACCTATCATCAAACCTATACCAATCTTCATCAATGCAACACTTAGCATCACTACATTAGTTATGCTAACAATATCCCCCTTTGGCATTGATCACAACACTCTTAACTTGTAAGTACTCCTTGGCAACACTATGTCTCTCTCATGACAATCCTCTTACTGACTTCACCAAAATGTTGTCACTTCTATCTATACCTTCACCAAAATGTTTCCACTTATATCGATACCTCTAATCATACATCTTCTCACTTTTTCATACTAATTCATACATATATTCTCCCTTTATAATGTTTATTCTCCTATATTATCGCCCACATAGCTCCCCCTTTGACAACAATGCCAACATTGTCTAGTCATTCAATCATCTTGGATTATACTTGAATGTTCTTTTCTTTATATTTCCTTATAATTGCATCACATCATCATACTAGGACTTCTCCCCCTATGCAGTAGTCCATGTATACATCAATTTATACACATGATATTCTAATAAACACATATGAATTGATGCAATCAACATCATCCTCTAATTAACTTCAGATAGGGTAATGACCCCTAATATACCTCTAAGATACACAAAGGTATCCTTTGGTAATGGCTTGGTGAAACTATTAGCAACTTGTTCTTTAGTAGGAACATATTCAAGCCTTACCTCCTTCTCCTATACCTATTCTCTTAGAAAATGATATTGTATTACAATGTGCTTTGTCTTTGAGTGCATTACTGGATTCTTGGAAGTAGTTATTGCACTAGTGCTATCACAATAGATAACAACTGGTTCTATGACCTTATCATGAATTCCCTCAAGAATCTATTTTATCCATATCACTTGCTAACAATTAATAGCAAAAAAAACATACTATGCCTCTGTAGTAGATTGAGAAATACAATTCTTCTTTTTACTAGTTCAAGAGACCAATCTTTCACCAAGAAAGAATGCTCCACCACTTGTGTTCTTCCTATCATCAACATTCATTGTCCAATTTGTATCAGTAAAAACATGCAAAGAAAAATCTCCATCCTTACCATACCATAGACCGTAATCCTCAGTTCCCTTGATATATCTAAAGATCCTCTTCATTGCAACCATATGTGAGTCCTTTGGATTTGAGGGAAACCTTGCAACAATACTGACATCATGTGCAATATCATGTCTACTATGAACAACATACTACAACTTCCCAATCATGGATCTACATAGAGTTTCATTTAGATCTTTGGATTCATATTCCTTAGACAATTTGCAGCCTGTGACCATAGGTATTCCCACTAATTTTGAGTCATCTATGCTAAAAAAATTTAGAATCTACTTCACATACTTGGATTGACTGATATATATCTTGTTCTTCATCTCTTGTACTTGAAGACTAATAAAGAATTTGATTTATCCTATCATTGACATTTCAAATTCCTTCATCATGGCTTCTTCAAAGGACCTTCCCAATGCTTCATTTCTACCAAATATTATGTCATCAACAAAAATTACAACAATCAATATATTGTCTTCACTTTCAAATTTTAGATAGACATTACTATTGTCACTAGTTCATGTGAAACCAATCTAAATAAGAAAAGCATGTAGCCTTTCATACCATGCTCGTGGAGCTTATTTCAATCCATATAATTCTTTATGCAATTTACATACCATGTCTTTACCTATTTCAGTAGCAAAACCTTCAGGTTGTTCAATGTATACTTTTTCTAACACACCATTTAGAAAAGCATATTTTACATCCATTTGATATACCTTATAACCTTTATAGGAAGCATATTCCAAAATTATCCTTACACCTTCAAGTCTAGAAATAGGTGCAAAGGTCTCACCATAGTCCAATCCTTCTTCTTGTGTACACCCTTTGCAAACTAGCATTTCCTTGTTTCTAATCACTTCTCCTTTCTCATTCAGCTTATTCCTAAAAATCCATTTAGTACCTATAACATTCTTGTCAGTAGGCATGGGTACTAAACTCCATGTTTTATTTTTTCTCTATTTGATCTAATTCCTCTTTCATAGCCTTAACCCAATCATTATCTTCCAAAGCATCTTTAATAGTTTTAGGTTCTAATTCAGATAGTAAACAAGTAATTTCTCTTACCTTGCTCCTTGTCATGACTCTATCATTTTTATCTCCAATAATCTGATCTTGAGAGTGATTAAGTTTCACATACCTTGGATGTACTAATTTTGTTCATTGGTTACCTTCATCATCATTCACCGGTTGTGGATTGTTCATCAATTGTGAATCATTCACCACTTCATTTATCTATGGTATTGTATCTAGCTCCACCAATTTAATATAAACAAATATGTCATAGTCTTCTAATTCCTTCTTGCTATCTTCCTCATTTTTCTTAGAAAATTCATCAATTTTAACATTTTCACTTTCAACCAACATGTTTGTATGCTTGTTCAAACACTTATAAGCTTTACTTCTAGTAAAATATCCTAGAAATATCCCTTCATCACTCTTAGAATCAAATTTACCATTTTTTTCATCCTTTATGTATAACATTTTCTTCCAAATTTTTTGAAATAACTAACACTAGGAGTACGACCATACCATAGCTCATAAGGTGTTTTGTTTGTACCTTTCTTAAGTTGTACCTAGTTCAAAGTATAGATAGTAGTACTTACTACTTCTCTCCAAAATATTTGAGCAACCCTCTTTTGTATCAAAAGTGTTCTTGCATAGTCAATTATAGATATGTTCCTTCTCTCTACAATTCCATTTTGTTAGGGTGTCCTTGGTGCTGACATTTGTCTCTTGATCCCATTTTCTTCACAGACTGTTGTGAACTCTTGAGAAGTAAACTCACCTCCTCTATCAGATATGAGACACTTGAGTGCTTTACCGGTTTCTTTTTCAACTCTTTCTTTATAGACCTTAAACATGTATAATGCATCATATTTATCCTTCAAAAACATAACAAACTACATCATTCTTGATTAATCATCAACAACTAAGATAAAGTACTTATCTGCATGGTAGCTCTAAGTTTTCATCGGTCCACATGAATCAGTGTGTACAAGGTCAAGAATACTGTGTGATGAATAGACTTTACTAGTAAAGCTAGAACTAGTCAACTTTCCCAACTGACACTCCTACACATAGCCTTATCGAGCTTAGTTAAAGTAGGAAAACCTCTGACACATCTTTGCTTACTGACCTTTACCATATTATCAAAATTAACATGACAAAATATTTTATGCCACAACCAACAATCTTCAACTTTAGCAAACAAACAATGTCTATTAGTTGAGTTCAATCAAAATAGGTTACCTCTAGTCTGTTCACCAATAACAATAAAATCTCTATATTTTCCTAAGATCTTGCAAACACCATTACTAAATTCCAATCTAAAACCTTTGTTGTTTAGTTGAGAAATACTTCACATGTTATACTTTAATCCATCAGTCCAATAAACATCATCACAATTAGTGTTATCATTAAATGCTATTGAACATTTACCTCTTACCACACATGGAGAACCATTATTGAATTTTATTGTTCCTCCATTACATTCCTACATTGAAATAAATTTGTGTTTGTCACCGGTCATGTGATGTGTACACTTGGTGTCTATTATCTAGTCACTATTGCAATTCATGCTTGAAATAAATACTTTTTCCTCATTATCTCCATTCACCATCGTTGAGGGTTCTTCTTTGGATGCAAAAAATACTATCTCTTCCTCATTATCTCTTCCATCTAATTCTTCATCGGTCACTCCTTATGCTAGGTAACATCCCTTCTTTCTCTTGTCTTTGAAGTTCCTAAATCTCTTGTCCTTATCCTTCTTATCATTGTCAGGACATCTAGAATCAATATGACCAATTTTTTTACATGAAAATTATTTTAAGGGAAGTTTACCTTTGTACTTTCCCTTTCCTCTAGGTAATCTCATAGCTAGTAGTGCCTCCAACTCTTCTTATTCTCTTTTCTCAAACAAGATATAATCATAATCATGATTTCCTTCAGAACTGTTAGAGACTTATTTTCTTTACTTTGATGAACCAATAGTAAGAGAAGCTTTGAATGCAGATTCTATTCTAGGCATAATATTATCAAAGTTACTTAGCTCAAAAGAAGTGAGCCTTCCAACCAAGGAATATAGACTTGCATTTGTAGGAATAATAGATCTTAAAACTTGTATAGTAGAGACCATAATAGCATACTATGGTAATAGGGTTCTCAAGATTTTACTTACCACATCTTCTTCTTCAAGTTGTCCACTGTCACCTTTGATTGCAGAAACAACCTCCTTCATCCTATAGTTGTATTGGGAAATGTTATCACCTTCATGCATTCTCATTTCATCATACTTTCCTCTGAGACTATCCACCTTTACTTTTTGAACATGAACATCACCACCATAAATTGTTATCAATGTGTCCCACATATTTTTATCATTGACCATATCTTTGATATCTACAAACTCGGCATCAGATAGAGCACTTTCTATTTCTATCATTACAGAGTTATGCTCCAACTTTATCTTTATTTGTTCATCAGTTAGGGTTATAGTAGGTTGAACATACTTGTTTGTGAGATGAACCAATTCTTGATCGCCAATGCCTGTCAGATGTATCTTCATCCTACTTACCCATGTAGAGAAATTATCCTTAGTGAACTTAGGTGCTTCCTTCCTATACATCTTCAAATATTTTCCCTCAAGATGTTAAGCTTATCACCAAGAGAACCTATGCTCTAATACCATTTGTTAATATAGGTCTGATTACTGAGAGGGGATGGGTGAATTAGTAATTGATAATTCTCTGATTTCAAACTCTTTAAACTTTATGCACCATAACATTCAACAACAACTAATATATTTAGAAAGTTTCAAAATATGCATCCATAAATAATCAATCACACAATCAAGATACCATATTTTTCTCTTGGAAATCCAAATGGGAAAAACCATGTGTGGGAGTTGGTACCCAATAAATCTGTACTCTCTAGAATACGCCTTGTGAGGAACTTACCCTGTTAAAGGTTTACAAAAGCATTGTTAGGTGCCACTTGGTTAATGGATTTGCATCTATTAGGATCTTTTCCTATTAGAAGAAGCCTTGTTAGAAGAATTTAAACATTCAATACAAATATGAATGCCACCTTGTTAGAGGATTTACAACAAAGATTTGTTCGGATCCACCCTGTTAAGGGATTTCACTGTTACAATTGTTAGAAAGAAACAAATAAAATCATCTATGAAATTGCACTACCTCTGCATAATCAGATACTATTGAGCTTTGAAACTCTTCTCCACACACTATACTCTTCCCTGGCTTGATCGCACTTGATCCCTTCACTTTCTTTGTCACTAAATTCTTTTGTAATTTTCAATCTGCAAATAACTTCTTCTTCAACTTTCTAATATATAGGTTTTCTTCCACCACCTTAAAATAAACCCTAGATCTGAAATACGAATGATCCAAATCATATTTTATAAGATACAATGTATCTAACAACTCAAAATATTTTTCTCTAACCACATCAACTTCCATATGAATTTCACCTTGAAAATTGAACCATCTTCAAAAACTCATTTGACCAAAAGAAACTTCTTAAAGAATCCACCTCAAATGCATACCTCAGGAAATGTGATGTCAAATACTCCAAAAATCATGAAACTACCTTACTACACTAAAAACATCACCAATCTCATTGCCACTTCAAATTTCTTCATTGATTCACAAATATTCATTACCTATTCAAGAACTTTGTCTTGTTTTCTTGTTCATTTTGTTTATACCACTTCTAGTCAATTAAAAAATCTTCACCAATCAACAATATGAGTCATGATACTCAACATAGTATCTTGACATTGTTATCAATTATATCTTATGACTACTCCATCAAATACTTTATCGATTTGAAATAAAATCCAAATCACTTATTGCATGTCACTGACTATTTTAGCAGTTACCTAGTTTGATTTCATTCAAACATAACCAGCTCAATCCTTCATATCAAAAGTCACGATTACAAACTTAGCATCACAAAAAATAATATATTCTTCCATTAGAATAGAGACTTCAAAAATATACTACAACTCATGATTTACTCACACAATATCTAGTAACATACTAAAAACACTAACTAAATCAATTGACAACAATGACAACCTAATGATTGATTCAGCTATCATCAAATCGGTACCAATCTTCATTAATACAATATTTAGTATCACTAAATTAGTTGGAATATACAATTTTGAAAGAGATAAGAAACATCAAAGAACAACATATATTCTAGAAGGAGATCATGAGTAATCTCAAATATATAAAGGAAATGGACAGCCATATGGTGGCATCCCTCAAATTATTTCCAAGTGAGGAAGAGAGTCAATCTAACATGTGTCTCGAGAACATAGAATGGAAATGTACAAGCATGAACCAAATGACAATTGAACAAGAAATTTTTTTAAAATTCTTATAGGTAGTTGAAAACCAAAGTATTGAGTGATTTACCAACAATCATTGAAGACATAAAAATTAATGAATAGACTTAGGATCTAGATGTATAAACAATACAGAGAATTTTTGAAGCTAGGATCAATTTAGAGTTTAATCTAGAAAACATTGATTAGGAGAAGATGTGATAATAAGTTTGAGTGTCATTTTAATGGATCTAGGAACATGTGTTTATCACCTACCTGGATGCAATAAGGAATTGCCTGAATTTTAGCAAGATCATGATAGATGTATGTTAAGGATGAAAAGTGTGATCATTCTCAAGAATAAATCCTTAGCTCAAGTCATCAAATTATTCAAATCGTATAAAGAAAATTCTTCACAACAACATCCACCACTTACAAGTCAAAGAGTGTCAGCAAGAGATACTAGCATAAGTACCTAAACACCAACTTCAAAGTTTCCTTCACCTTAAATCATGTTTGTTTTCCTTATGAGGTTGAAAAAAGTTGAAATTTTTGGTATTTATGTATATGTTTTGTAAATATTGCAGCTTTTGATCATTTGGGTTTTAGTAAGATTTTGACTTTTATTTTTCTAGAAGCTAGGATTTTATCTTTCATTTTATAAAAGCTAGAGTTGGTTGAAAAATCATGAATAACTTTCATGTTCTAACTCTATTAGCTACTAACCTGAAAAATTAGTTATGATAGAAGATCTATAAATACAAGTGATATGACATGTAAAAGGGACTTTTTGGGACTTTTTGTCACTCTACCATTGGACACTTTGTCATGAATTTCAAAGTTACAAACCTATTTACAAATGCTTTTAAACATTAAAATTATAGCATAAACCTTTGTACACATACTCATATATATCCATCTATACACATATATACACATACATATATACATATACATACACACATATCTATGTATATCTATATACATATATATCTCTATATATATGTATGTATATATAGATGTATATATATACACATATATACATATATATAGTTGTATGTATACATATCTATGTATGGATTATTATATGCATGTATGTGTGTATGTGTGTGCAATCATTCTCTACAAAGTAAACTAAATGTCATAACAATCTAATCCTAAACTACAAAGTAGATACCAAAACATCCTATTTCTTATAAAGTTAAATCTACCTAATTGACAAACAATAAAACTAAAGGATTAAATGATAACAACAACACCAAGTTTTAAATTTACCAATAATGTGCTACAAAATAATAGAGGATACTAATTCCTACCAAATAATTTGATCTCAAACCAAAATTAAACATCATAAGCAAAACTGTCAAGTATATTCCCAACTTGTGGCTTTCCAGCCCATATAGAGACCAAAACATATGCAGCTCCATACAAGTTGGTAGGGGTTTGAATATCCTAGACTTGGCTTCAAAAAAATCAAGGCTTAGACCATGCCCAAATCTACAACCTACAAGAAATAATTTTCAACTGCCAACATATACATGTTAGGAAATAAAACCAAACAGTTTTGGGTTGGACATTCACATGTGGAGAGGCATGATAGAAGGTAAGAAAATGCATATAAAATAGATGTTCTAAATCTCCTACAACCAATGAGCAATAAAAATGTCATGAAGCCATTGGGGACAAAATCAAACCAAGAATAAATGAGATACATAATCTAATTGTAGAATAAACTATTGTTCATTGCATAAAGAAAATATGTAAAAATCCATTACAATTAATTAAGTATAGAAATATAGCAATTGCAGAGACCCAATTCCAAACCTATAACTTGTAGAACAAATGAAAGCAAAGAAAAAAATCTTTTTACCCCAATCAGCTCGAGTAATCCACCATTCAATTGCATAGAACAAATCAATAATTACAACCAAAATTCCCCAAAATGTTTTCCCCAAATTTGATAAAATTCCCTCAAACTTAATTCCAAAATCCCAAAAACAATCTCCTTTTTCAAATCCTTCAAAAGACCCTATTTAATAAATTACCAAAAAAAACCTCCAAAAAGACAACATGCACAGACAAAATCAAGAGACCAATTAAAAGTTTCCTTTCTAAGAATAGTTATCTTTGTCGCAATACAGAAACTTCCAAAAAGACATAACACATTGCATTTAATTAAAAAAATCAAGGTAAATAGATTTAATTAAATTTATTAATTAAATCATTGTTGCATTGTTAAATTTAACTAAAATAATATTTATTAATGTCACCTCAAAATGATAATTACATCATATTAAAATATTAATAATTATTTACAATATCAAATAATATCATCCCATATTGTGTTTTAAACAATAGTTAATTTATTTTAAAATTAATATCGATATTTAATGTTTCTCTAAAATATGTTTCAACCTTAATTACATTATATTAAGATAATAATAGCAATAACAATAATACTTTTAAATAAAATAATAATTACTTAAATATGATAATTAAATATAATATCATGATAAAACATCAAAACACAAATAAACTCGAAACATCATCACCAAACACAAACTCACCCACATCAAGCAAAGGTGTCGAGGAAATTCAGAGTCATCTACCTAGCTACCCAAATGGGTAACAAAAGCCATAATATTCCCAACATGCGATGATAGTTGGTCTAGATTAGGTTGATTGGGCCTTAATTCTATTTGCATTTTCAAATCCATTAAGAATATGAAAGCATGTTAGATAATTGAGAGGGGGGGTGAATCAGTTAAGTCCATTTATCCTACAGTCCCAAATCTCCCAGATGTATATATTAAAACTTTTCAATCAAATAATCAACTCAGTAAGATATCAATTGTGCCTTTCTCTTCATCTATCAATTACCAATAAATTAAATACTGTATTCACCGATCTATCCAGTTATAGAAATGTGAAGTAAAATAACAATTCAACACATCATATACATATAGCACATAGCCTTTTAACGTGAAAACCCTACTAGGGGAAAAACCACTTAGGATCGGTAACCCAAAATAATTCACTATTTTGAAGTGAGCTCGATTAGGAACCAACCCTATTAAAGGTTACAAAACACATTGTGGGATGTGACCTGGTTAGAGGATTTATCACTAACAGTTCTCTTTTGACCAAACATTCACTATGGGGTCAACAAGAAAATAATCAATATTCATTGAATGTCATATTGAAATATAAAATACTATTAAGTCTCACTTGGTTAAGAGATTTATCTGTAACAATGGTTAAACTGATACAGTAATGATCTGATTCACATACAACTTTGATTTGTAAATTTTCATATCTATGCTAAGCTCAAAATACCTCTGATCAATAATCAATTCAACATCAGTGTTTCCTCCAACTCTGTTTTGCTTGGTATATGCTTTCTTTGACACTCAGTGTTGTTTGCAGTTCTTCTCGATTCTGTCTTCAACCAGTTTGATTAGTGTTGCATGAAAACATCCTTTTCATGAGAATTCTCCTACAACATCAAAATCTTAGACTCAATAATAAATCTCATGTCTCCTTATATAGATATCATAAATAATTTTCTTTTCATCCATAAATTTTACCTCTTAATCTTCATCGTTCATTTTTCCACTTTAACCTTCCTCGGCAGTTCTTTCATTAACACATTTCATTCTCCTTCATTCGATCAATCTTGAATTTTGTCAGTCGTTTGACCATCATAAAAAACATTATCTTCTACCTCGTAATCATAAGTAATTGTCCAACTCATCATTTAAATTGGTTTTTATAAAGTTCATTTATTTATTTCACTCGGTCAATACTAGAATGCGTCGGTGATTACTTGCTCGATTAATACTATATTCAGTATACACTACACTTGCTCGGTGTATACATAAATCTTTATTTACCGACCACATAAACTTGTTCATTTCTGATCTTCAATACATAATAGAATCATGTAATACAATAAAATCATCAACATAATGCCAAAGACTCATCAATAAGTTACCCAATGTATACCATATCTATATCTTTCATATTCATCTCATCTTCATGTAGATATCTCATTCCTTTACCAATTTCCTTCTTTAGATGTTTATAACTATCATGATAAGTACAATCAAAACTAGTTGACATCAATGACAATACATTAATTGATTTAATTGTCTTACATATACTTTAGTAGCTTGGTGATCATCAATCATTGTCTCTCACTTTTCAAACTTTCCTTCAAGATATTCAATCAGTTGTAGGTTATAAATCTCTCCCTTTGGCATTGATGGAAACACAATATGAAATATGTCATAGAGTACCAAACATCGGTTCTACAAATCTGTAAGAAAATGTTGTAACTCGGTAAGCTCTCCCTAACTTGTATATTTTATATGTGTAATCACTACATAGCATTAACATTCCATGCAGACTCTCGATGCGGACTTGATATTTTTCTTATGTATCTTTTCTCTCCTTATAGTCTTCTCTTCCTTTGAATAAATATTTCATTGATTCTCACTCTCCCTTTGACAGCAATGCCAAAAATAATAAACAACTCTTCAATAGCCAAAAATATTATCTCTGGTCCTCAAGTACTCAAATTTCCTATTCTAGTCCTCAAGTACTCAAATGTATCGTTAGGTAAGGGTTTAGTAAATATATCTGTAAGTTGTCCTTTTGATTTCACAAACTCCAATTTCACTTGCTTTTCTTGTACTTGTTCCCTCAAATAGTGATACTTTATAGGTTTATGCTTTGTTTTTGCATGCATAACCAGATTCTTAGAAATGTTTATAGCACTTGTGTTATCACAATATATTATCACCAGGTCAATGATCTCTTCATTCATACCTTTCAAAAGTTGTTTTATCCATGCAATATTTGAACAATTAGCAACAACAACATATTCTACTTCGGCAATGGACTGAGAAATGCATCCTTGTTTCTTACTTATCCAAGTAACTAATCTTTCTCCCAAAAAGAATGCTCCACTAGTAGTGCTCTTTCGGTCATCAATGTTTCCAGCCCAATCCAAATTTGTGTAAACTTTCAGTTCAAAATTGCCTTCTTTCTTGTACCATAAACCATAGTTTTGAGTATTTTTCAAATATCTCAAAATTATTTTTATAGAAATCATATGTGATTCTTTAGGATTAGTAGAAAATCTTGCTACAATTCCAACTGCATGTGCAATATCAGGTCTACTATGCACAACATACATCAATTTTCTAATCACTGATATGTATAATGTCTGATTTACCTTAGTTGATTGATCATCCTTTGTTAATTTGCATCCTATGATCATAGGTGTACCTACTAGTTTTGAATCTTCCATTCCAAAGGTCTTCAACACTTCTTTTATGTACTTTGATTGTGTAATGAATATACCTTCACTTTGTTGTAAAATTTGCAAACCAAGAAAGAATTCAATCTCTCCAAACATTGACATTTCAAATTCTTTTCTCATTTCATCAGCAAATGATTTGCATAGATTATCATGTCCTCCAAATATGATATCATCAACAAAAATTTCAGCAATAAGAATCTTATCATCAGTTTCACCTTTCAAATATAAATTGTTGTTGTCACTTCTTCTAAAAAACCCAATACTAATAAGATAGGAATGCAGTCTTTCATACCATTCTCTTGGTGCTTGTTTCAATCCATATAGTACTTTGTGCAACTTACATACCATTTTTTTCTGATTTGGATCAACAAAACCTTCAAGTTACTCAATGTATACCTCTTCCTCAAGTATTCCATTCAGAAATACAGATTTTAGATCCTTTGTAAGTAGCATAAGCAAGCAATATTCTAACTCCTTCAAGTCTAGCAAATGGTGCAAAAGTCTCACCATAATCAATACCTTCTTCTTGTGCATATCCTTTGCATACAAGTTTTGCCTTATTCCTAGTGACTTCACCATTTTTATTCAACTTGTTTCTATATATCCATTTGGTTCCAATTATATTCTTATCATTCAGTCTTGGTACCAATGTCCATGTTTTCTTTTTCAGTATCTACTCCATTTCTTCATTCATGGCTTTAATCCATTCATCATTTTCAAGTACATATCTAATATTTTTAGGTTCAAATTCACAAACTAAACATGTGTTGTTTCTCAACTTACTTCGTGTCATCATGCCAGCTTTCTTGTCTCCAATAATCTAATTTTGTGGATGGTGTCTCCTCACAAATTTTTCAAGTACATGCTTAGTTCTTTGTTCTTCATTGTGTTCTTCATTTGGTGTAGGATCATGATCTTCCTCGGTAATTGTTTCCTGATTCTTGGTCTATATAGACTGATACTCAATATCATTAACCTGTTGCTCGATAATTCCAAGTTGTTTCTCGAGTAGAGTGTCAGGTTGCTCAATGTATGTAAATCTACCATAATCTTTCGGTTCCTTTTTTCTTTCTTCATCATTTTTCTCAGCAAACTCATAAACTCTCACATTTTCACTTTCAATCATTTTTTTAGTAACCTTATTCAAACATGTGTAAGCTTTTCTTTTAGTAGAGTATCCTAATAATATTCCTTCATCACCTTTTGAATCAAATTTTCCATTTCTATCATCTTTCAAAATGTAACATCTAATTCCAAAAATTCTAAAATAACTTACATTCAGTGTGTAACCATACCATAACTCATAAGGTGTCTTTTTTAAATCTGTTGGTGTAATTAATTATTCCTAATTACACTTTACTTAATCTTACTTAGGTTAATGCATTGCATAGTAATTTGTGATTGAGACACCTAGGAGTGTGCACATCTATTAAGCACATGGTGTAGGAGAAATTTCACTTTTGGTGTGATAGTTGTCTTCACATACCTCGTTGTGTGTGAGATCCACCTTTTGTGCTCTTATCACATTATCATCCTAATCCAATGCACATACTTTATTGCATATTGGAGGATGATCCACATTTGGTGGACATGTGATTACACCTAGCATAGGTGATAGCTTATCAGCTCCTTATCATTCTCTCTTATTGCCTTTCCTATATAAGGAGGCCTATTATGTAATCATTTAAAATTGAGCATTGAAGGTGAATTCATTGGATCAATTCAAGATCATCTTTGCATTCATATTTTCTCTCTTGTGCTTTTCTTCAACCTCTTGATCTTGGTTCAATATTTGCTATTTGCAAATTCTTACAGAATCTTTCTTCAGTTGTACTCGGTTCAATGTGTATACAGTAGTACTAACAGCTTCTCTCTGGTATATCTATGCAACATTTTTTTCAATCATTAGTGTTCTAGCACAATCAATAATAGATCTATTCCTCCTTTGGGAAATCCCATTCTACTGAGGTGTCCTCAGTACATAAACCTATCTTTTAATTCCATGCTCATTGCAAAAGTTAGTGAAATCATCAGAATTAAACTCACCATCTCTATCTGATCTCGAGCATTTTAACTCTTTGCCACTTTCTCTTTCTACTTTATCTTTAAACAATTTAAACATCCTAAAAGCTTCTAATTTTTCTTTCAGGAACATAACAGTCATCATCCTAGAGTAGTCATCAACAAACAAAATAAAATATATGTCTCCATAATAACTCTGAGTTCTCATAGGACCACACAAGTCGGTATGAACCAACTCCAAAATGGCATTAGATGAATAGTTTTTTCTCTTAAAACTATATTTTGACATTTTTCCCATTTGACATTGTTTACACATGACATGGTCAAGTTTAGATAAGCTTGGTAAACCTCTAACTCTCCTTTTCTTACTAATTTTAACCATGTTGTCAAAATTCACATGACATAACCTTTTGTGTCATAACCATACATCTTCAATTTTAGCCAATAAATAAGAAGTTTCAGCATTATCAAGATAAAATAAATTACCTTTAGATTGTTCACCAGTACCGACCAACTTTCCAGTCTCATCATAGATTTTCACCTTTCTATTCTCAAATGCATTGCGGTGACCTGTGTTATTCAGTTGTACTACACTCAATAGATTATAATTAAGTCCCTTCACCCAATATGTATTCACACATATGATCTTATTGTTCAACAATATAGTTCATTTTCCTTTTACTAGACAAGGTGTATCATTTCCCATTTTAACAAATCCACCAGTATAATGTTCAAGGTATTCAAATTTGTCTTCATCACCAATCATATGATGTGTACAATCACTATCAATAATCCAAGTATCATTCTTGCTAACTTTAGAAATAAGTGTTGTTTCAATATACCTTTCTTCTTCTTCTTAATCTTCTTTCAAAGCTATGAATACCACCTCAATGTCCTCATCAGTATCGGTGTCGGTGTCATCATCATCATCTTCAACAAGGTAACATGCCTTCTTACCTTTGTCTTTGTAATCTAGGTTACTTCTCATGTCATACTGTCAGTTACCTCTATGTTCTCGATTATCTCTCCTATCAAATTTCCTTTTACCAGATCTTTCATTGTCTTTGTCATCTTCTTTCCGGTTAGGACATCTAACTGTAATATGGCAAATTTCTTTACAATTAAAACAAACCAAAGGTAGTTTCCCCTTATAGATCTTCCTTTACCTTTCTACAGTCTTCTAGCCATTAATGCTTCAATCTCATCTAGTTCATCCTCATCACTGTCACTATCACTCTCATTTCTTATCATGTGTTTACTACTTGATTTACCAATTTTCAAGGACAACATAAATACAGACTCAACATTAGGAACAATATTGTTATCAAAGTTACTCAACTCAAAAGCAGTTAGTCTACCAATTAGACTATCAAGTGTAAGATGATTACCTAGAGCTGATCTCATTTCATGAATTGAAGAGACTCTAATAGCATAAGTAGGCAACAAGGTTCTAAGAATTTGACTTACAATAGTGTCTTCTTCAATAATACTACTTGCTCCTCGGATAGCATTGACAATATCCTTAATTCGGATGTTCTACTATGAAATGTTTTCTCCTTTCATTTTCATGTCATCAAAATTTCCTCTAAGACTCTTAGCTTTAGCCCTTAGTACATTTGCATCTCCTCCATAAACTAGTGCAAGTTTGTCCCACATTTGTTTAGTAGAAGTGCATGTCTTGACATCTTCAAATTTGGCATTTGATAAGGAAGCAACAATCTCTATCATTGAGACATTGTGTTCATGTTTATCTCTCGTGTGATCAACAGTCAAAGGTCTAGTAGGTTGGATGAATTCATTATCCAAGTAGTATATGGAAGATTCTCCAATTCCAGATAGATGCAATCTCAATCTTCTTTTCCATGTCAAGAAGTTACCTTTGTTCAGCTTTGGCACCTCTCTCTTATACATCTTGTGATCTTTAGCTTAAGTCCTTCAAACTTTTCTTTCTTCAAGGACTCTATGCTCTGATACCAATTGTTAGACAAATGAGAAGAGGGGTGAATCAGTTAAGTCCAGTTATCCTATAGTCCCAAATCTCCCAGATGTATATATTAAAACTTTTCAATCAAATAATCAACTTGGTAAGATATCAAATATGTCTTTCTCTTCATCTATCGATTACTAGTAAATTAAATATTATATTCACTAATTTATCTAGTTATAGAAATGTGTAAAGTAAATAACAATTCAACACATCATACATATATAACATATAGATTTTTAACGTGGAAAACCTGTTAGGGGAAAAACAACCTGGGACCGGTAATCCAAAATAATTCACCCTTCTGAAGTGAGCTCAGTTAGGAGCCAACCCTATTAAAGGTTACAAAACACACTGTGAGGTGTGACCTGGTTAGAGGATTTATCACTAATAGTTCTCTTTTGACCAAACATTTACTATGGGGTCAACAAGAAAATAATCAACATTCATTGAATGTCATATTGAAATACAACAGACTATTAAGTCTCACTCGGTTAAGAGATTTATCTATAACAATGGTTAGACTGATACAATAATGATCTAATTCACATACAACTTTAATTTGCACATTTGCAAATCTAAGCTAAGCTCAAAATACCTCTGATCAATAATCAATTCAACATCAGTGTTTCCTCCAACTCTATTTTTCTTGGTATATTCTTTCTCTGACACTTGGTGTTGTCTGGGGTTCTTCTCGGTTCTATCTTCAACCAGGTTGATCAATGTTGCATGAAAATAAGCCTTTTCATGTGAATTCTCCTGTAGCATCAAAATCCCATACTTAATAATGAATCTCATGTCTCCTTATATAGACATCATAAACCATTTTCTTTTCATCCATAGATTTTGCCTCTTAATCTTCATCGTTCATTTTGCCACTTTAACCTTTCTTGGTAGTTGTTTCATTAACACGTTTCATTCTCCTTCATTGGATCAATCTTGAATTTTGTCATTCATTTGATCATCATAACAAACATTATCTTCTACCTCGTAATCATAAGCAATTTTCTAACTCATCATTTTAGTCAGTTGTTATAAACTTCATTTATTTCTTTCACTTGGTCCATACCAAAATGCATCAGTGATTACCTGCTCGGTTAATACTTGTGTGTGTGAATTTTGTACCTAGCTATAGACACAACACTTTAGTAAAACATTAGAGGTTAGCTTAAAATCAAAATTGTGCAGTGAAATGGAAACTAATCTAACCAGATGATGTACTGCCTTCTAGTAGATGCGAGTATGTATTCTCAGATTGGACCGAGATCAGTGACCTTGACGACACCTAAACGAAGGATTTGAATGCAAAATCTAGATATGAATTAAATGCAAACTAATCTATATTTTTGGATTTTCTATGCAATAAGATGAGATAAACCGATATGAATCTATTCTAGGTGAAAATTTGATATGCAAATTAAGCTACAATGAATTGCAAATAAGATTGATCTCACAAAAGTTGTTGATTTGTAAAGAAGCTTCAATTCTTTAGATGTCGATTCACCAGCATGATTGTGCAAATTCGTGGATTGATTTTGGTAGAGTAAGTATGCAAACTTGTGAGATGATTTGTGAAGAGCTAAAGCCTTGATTTTATAGAAATCCAGGGCTTTGGGGATGCATGGAAAAAGCCATAAATCACTCTAGTTGAATTTTGTGGTGATTGAAGGTCAATTGTGCAAGCAGCAGACCGTCCTGGGTCCAAAAATTTTAAATCACAATTTTGACATAGTAAATAATCTCAGATTTTAATCTTGATCCTAAAAATGGATTCAGAATGTCGAAATTAGCTAGGGGTGCAATTTTCGTGAAAAATAGAGCACTTTTGAAAATTAGGTCAAAAGCTATATAAAGGTCGGAAGGGTCATTTTCAATTCATTTCAACCTTTTGACTTTGAAAACTTTGTGGAGCCCTCTGAGCAAAATGGCAGACAAAGCAGCAGAACCAAAGGTACCTATGAGTTCACATCGATTTGAGTGCAACCGGAGACACCAAAGACCTCGGCAGTACGGACATCCGGTAGGTGGACCTCTATGCATTGCTAAAAATTCAATTTTTCCATATTTTATAGGATTTTTAAGATTTTTCATACATTTTTTTACTTTTGAATTTTCGCATGTATGGAAACTCGTACGACTCTCCAGCGAGACTTGTACGACTTTCTAACTGTAGCTAGATTGTTGTCTCATAAGCCCCCATGACTCATATTAGAGGGACCCATGAGTCATACAACATTTCATTGGGTCCCTCATAACTCGTACAAGGAGGGATGCACTGTCGTGTCACTATGCTTTGTCATATGGTATGATGTAGAAACTCATACGACTTTTCATGCCAGTCTAAAGTGTCGTATGGAAAACAGTGAGCTTAAAACTCAGTATTAGGTCAAATTTTTTTATTTTTTTGATTCTGTAGCTTGATTGTTGACCTATTAACCTACCTTCTGAAATACTGAACTGCCCCATTTCTGCCCTTGTAACCTATTTTGTGACCAAATTACTGATAGGATTCCCTATTTCTGTGTTGTGTAGGTCATATATCCAGATGTTCATGTATGGATCTCTCATCATGCTACGCAGAGACTATGTGTGTCATTGCCAGACCCTATGAGGGTCCACCTTGCTTCTTGTGGATTTGAGTACTTGATACATTTACCTGAGATTAGGGTAAATCATGGACTTTTGACTATGCTAATTGAGAGATTTCACTCAGAGACACAAACATTCCACTTTTCGACTGGGGAGATCACTGTTACCCCTAAGGATGTGTATCGTATACTGTGCATTCCGTTCCATGTAGGCCAGCGACCAAAGTATGTGAGTTCGGGGAGCTTAGGCCTATTAGCTTTTAGACATCTCTTTGGAGATGACACTCAGATGACTGCTTTGATTTCCTGGGAGACCTTAGTGCAGAGATATGGATAGACACACCGGCTGGAGTGCATCATTGTCGGGATGATCAGTGGTATTATCATGTCTGACCGTCAGCATAACGTTCTTTTGATGGGCTGGGCCCCTATGGTAGCATGTTTGATGGTCACTCCCTCTGAGTTGGCATGGTGTCAGTTTCTATTAGCTCACATGTTCTCTGAGATGCATGAGGTAGTGTATCAGGAGAGCAAGTCTTTTGCTGTAGGAGCTCTAGTTTTATAGATATGGGCTTGGGAGCATATCCTTATGTTGAGACTGGTATGTACTTCACAGAGGCAGCCTCAGGAACCTGTTATTTATATATATGTTGGATATGTCATACAGGGATGGATGGGCCATACTAAGTACTGGAGGTGATGCCTCGATGACATGACCTTTGTGTGTTGGAGACCATATGTAGCCATTGAGCCTTGGCCTACTGCTCAAGAGCAGTTTAGTTTCTTTTTTCATAGCCATGTACTAATTGGGAGGTCATCCTCCACTATAGAGATATTCCTTATTACCAGGGTCTGGCGGTAGTATGGATGTATATAGGATGCCCCTAAGGATTATGCTACCTATGCACGAATAGGGCTTGAGATTTGACCTGGATGGACACAAAGGCTCTCTTATGCTTTGTGTTCATAGGAGTATACTGCTATTGTCGGTAGGGACTGGGAGTATAGACCAGATGTACTTAATGCTAGTGTTGCAGATGGATTCATTTCTTGGCTTGCTGACAATCCCATTCATATATTTTTTGATCCGACTAAGCTGATACCCTCCATGGAGGAGGCGATGGACGTTACAGGTGCTCTAATGGGACAGGGTCCCAGACCTACACAGGCTCCCATTATACATCCCACACCTCTGAGACCCAGAGCAATGGCTCTGTTGGTGTTTGAAAATGCTTATGCCAACTAGGGCTGCCAATATGCCTTGAGACTGATGTTAGGAATGGTTAGTTCCAAGTACGAGAGCTCTGCAAGACAACTGGACCAACTATAGGGACAAGACTGCCCTCTGCACTTCTGGCTCTGCAAAACCAAGGTGGGTGCACCTAATCCATTATCTTATGGCATTTTAGGACTTTAAATTGGATCAAACAAAGTAGATGATAGCAAGAGACTACTAAAAGTTAACCAAGCATTCATTGAATCTCCACTACTATGAAGGGTATTACTACTATCAACCAAACAATAATTAAAACTTGGAATGGTGTTGATATATGAAGATGGAAAGAAGTAAACAAGAGCCAATCAAACATTGAACTCAACTGAATATACTAATCCCTAATCAATCCCATTATCTATTGGACAGATCTCAAATATAGACATTGAAACATGAACCAACTACTGTCAAAGACTCATAGCCATAAACATAAAAATTCCAGCCCATCCACTACTTATAGTATCCTTCCATAGACAAATCAAAATGAATTTATGCCCTATCTAAAGTATATTTCACTTGATCCTAGATCAAGAATTAAAGAATAGAACATATACAAAGGTAACAATATGCAATGGAACAAAAAATCCAGAATTCACAAGATTGACACCAAGGAGAGACTTGAAAGCTTGAAATAACTATATTAAGTATGATGAGTCATGTACATGTTCAAAGTAGAAAAGAGAGAAAACCACTTCAATAACCTGCAAAAGACTACAATAAAATTCTATTCAATCTACATACAATGTGATACAACCTACTACAACCCCCTGGAACCAATCGAAATCAGAACCCTTCTAAATGATCTCCAAAATCCCTTTATAGGAACCAGGATACAATGAGAACAAGAATCATTTAGGGAAAAATTAGGTCTACAACAACTCTGTCGATTTGGTCTAATCAAAACATTATTGCAAGGAAGAAAATCCAAGCAATCCTGAGGTGATTAGATCCAAGATTGATCCCCACTTATGGCATTAGTTCAGACTGGTACACAGGGACGTGAAACCATCAAGTTTACCCCCCATTCAAATTACCTGCAACATACTTTGAGCGAATGCCTCACCCACTTTCTATGGACAGATACCCTACAATCATCATCAAACTCTGGACCACCTTGTAGTAGTCGGCAACACCAGTTTCACCAAATTTGACCGCTAAAACAATAAATTTTAGTCCTTTCTATCGCAGAATAAGCCCTTTAAAAATTTCAAATTCTAGACTGCAACGGTCAATCAGCAATTTTAAAACACGGCCATTGATCCTCTTTCTTTCCCGACAGATCGGGTGGTCCAAATAATCTCCACGACAGCCAACAAGCCTTTGAAAAGTCCTCAGCTAAGCCAGCATTCAACAACCAATGAGAATCGAGCAGATCAGCATCACATATCATATCAGACCCACCGCACATAAGCCACTTAATTGAACGGTCGTCGTAAGACTGCAAGAGCCTAGAAGATTCCTCATGATTTTACAACCACTGTCGATCCTAAATCTGCCAGCCCTTTAAAAGATTCGGGCCCACTAACAAGTTCCACATCATATTCTAGCTCGACCAATCAGAAATCACCAAGTCAGCACCACATGGAAAATGGTCCCACTAAGAAACATCGTGTCTCTTGGAAGATCGGATGGCCGGCATATAATCTCAAAGGCTCAAGAAATTTCTTGAGATCATACGCCCACAGTAGATCCTGAATCTTTCAATCTTCATGAAAATTTTGAGCCCACTAACACATCGCTACTCCCATCGAATCACAAATTGCCACACTGCAAAGATTGGCAAGTGGACCCCCTCTTCTTTGCTTTCTCGGCACCTAGAAGCTCTGACAAATTCCACATCATAATTCACGGCAACCAATAGAAAATTGCCATGTCACTCCAACCTGGCACCCTGAGGACCCACCTACCAACACGTCCACCCTTGCATTGGATGGTTGTCGCTACACCGCAATGTTAAGAAATGTGCATGTTATATCCACGGTGTAACGACAACCAGAAGATCGATCTGTCGTTTATCTGTCAGCAAACTTGAGGATGGGCCCGCTGGGACAAGTGTCACCCTGTCGCCATTTTGCATGTTAGAAAGTCTGACAACCTATAGTGTTACGGATTAACAATAGCCACAAGTTTCTAAAGCATTTAACATTGGAAATACTAATGGGTAGACTTAGGGAAAAATAATACCACTGGGCGTTAGACTTAGGAAAAAATTAAAGGGGGCCCCGACATGGTAAATAAAGAAATAAGCATGTGGGTTTAACTAACTTAAGTGACCCAAAAAAGGTAATGAAAAATTAGAACCAGGCCAAAATGAAAATACGGTTTTTCCATGTAACGGCTAGGAGTTTGAAATTTTACCTAGGGTTTAAAGCCAGAGACAGAAAAATGCAGAGACCAAAGGGAAAGACAACAAGGTCATGAAAATTATTTTAGGTGCTAACAGTGGCTCTGGTTGGGGATGCATGCCTCCTGCAAGCATGGCTAGGATTTGGGATTTCTAGGTGAAGCAGACCACCCCCTAGAAAAACACAAGGACCTCAAAAAAAGAGGTAACCAAACCAAGGAAATAGGAATGAAAGAGGTTACATACAAAGTGTACATTTTTTACAAAAAGCCTGAAACTTCAAAACTTGAATCAGTTCTTACCCCTGTCAAAAATTTGGTTTTCATTTCTTTCTTCTTGAGGTAAGCTGGACATTTTATTCTCATTTGTTTCACCAGGCATGTCAATACTTTCAATCAGCTTGTTAGGCAAAACAAAATAACCATCTTCGTTTTCATAGTGCATGTAAGAACTTGAAACACTTTCTTCATCTTGCTCACTATGAAGATAAGACTTAGCATGTTCATGAATATTACCATCAGACTGGAACTGATCTTTATCTACTGATTTATGCATGCTATCAATCTGAAATGCAAAAGCCACATACTCGGTTTGATAAAAGACATCATTCATACCATGACTTTGCATATCCTCAGGAGTAACCGGTTGGAGTTCAAATGAATAATCAGATTTATACTCACATATGTCATCATCATCAAATTTTGAAACCACTCCAGAACCCCCCAATACACAAAATGCAACATCATCATTTAAAAATTTGTCACAGATGGAAGAAGAACATCCTGGTTCCTTACAGCAGTATGACAATATGTCATCATTCTCATCTAGTTCAACTACATCTGAAACCTCCATGTGTTCTTCAAACAATGCATTGATAACTCCATGTAATACTCCTTGTTGAAAATTATGACAAAAAATGGGCTAATCATCATCATAGTCCTCATCATATAAAGTATTAGTAAACACTTTAAATTCACTACCCATTTCATTTTCATGGAGACTCTCAGCATATGAAGAAAAATCAGAACCATATGAAGATTCATAGTCATCATCACCTACCAAGCATATAGTGTCCATAATTACATCCTCTTCATTATCTTGTTTAGGAATACCATTATAGCAAAACCATGATTCACCCCTAAACCCTCTACTATATGCTGCAACTTCATTATCCAATGTAGAACCATTAGATGACCCCTTATTCAAATCTTCATGTTCAACCTCATTGGTATCACATTGAACTGCCATTTCCTTATCTTCATACTTTGAGGACAAATCATTCTCAAAATCATCATGTTTAAACTGATTTGTATAATGCAAAAACTGAGATGCATTTTCATTTTCAGATTCAAAAAGAGAAAACATACCTTCACTTTCAAATGAATGTTCACTTCCATCATTACTTTCTTCTTGCCATGTTGCATCTGACTCATATGAAGACACCTCAACATCACTGCCTTCATCATTCTCACTTGAATAACAATTTTCAGCACAATGTTCCTCTAACTGTGACTGATATGCCTGTGAATCACATTCCTCCTCTTGTGCAGCAACTTCAAACTCATCATTAGAGACAGAACTTTCAGTCTCCTCATTTGCACAAGACAGAGAAATAGATGTAGCAACCTCACATCTAGAAACATCAGCAATGTCATGCTCATAATCAACATTACAAGAACTTACTGCTACAACATCCTAAACACATGTCTCATCAATAGCTAAAGACTCAACAACATCTATACACATGTTCTGATGTGACATCTCAACCTGATTATAAATTACAACAGAAGTGTTGATACACTAATTTGAAATTGTGGGACCAATACTACATTCTTCTTTTCTCTCACATTCATTATACCGACAGGCATTCATGGCAAAATGACCTCTGGTCAGCCCGCCAAGGAAATAAAACATGTGCATAAAGGGGATTTAAGTGGCCAGGAAAAAGGTAATGAGGAAATAGAACGAAGCTAGGGTTTCTTGGACTTAAACAATTTTTCAAAACCCTTTGCATGGATAAACCCTAGTTCCTTAGACCTTGAAATGATTGGATCTCGCTAGTTTTTGCATTTGAACACATGCGCTCTTGATTGGAGCTTGATGACATCATAAACTATCCTTGGCCAAGGGCGCAAGCCATGAAACATGATAGATTTTCTTCACAGATAAAAACAAGTTGCAGCCAGGGCAAGACAATTTTCACAAAATTTTGTAGGAATATACCATTTTCTTAGGATTTTTGGTATTGACAGGAAAATGGCCTAACAACGGCTCTATCTGGGGATGATGGGTAACTTGTGCCCATGCAAGAATTCTGAATCTTTGGAAGAAGCAGACCACCCACTAGACAAAAAATTACAAGGAACCTTCTCAAAAACTAACAGACTAGAAATGGGAGAGCAAGAAAGCAAAAACGCAATAGGAAGGGAAAGAACTGTACAATATGTACAAATATTTACAAACAACCTCAAGTTCTGATAATGAGAATCAGTACTTACCTCTATCAAGGATACAATTCTCATCTCCATGCATCAGAGGTAAACTGAAACCATTATCTTTGCCAATATGACCAAAAATGCCTCCATGAATTTTCAACATATCATATGGAAAATAACTAGCATCTTTACTATCAAAAGGAATTCGGAAATTACTGAAACACTGAAGGTATTGATTATTATATGACATAAAACTATCACTCTTTAAAGAATTTATCCAACTGAGGAGAAAAATATCCCGACTCCACATCATAGCTGGAAACATGTTGGCCTCTTTCAAAATATACTTGAGTATCAAAAAAGAAAATTTGAAATTCAAGCCCCTGTACATCACACAAGTGCTCAAGAAGATTGCTTTGAATTGCAACTTGTGGCTTTAGACTCAGCTTGTCCTGGGAAACATCATCATGTTGGACTGGGAAAGTAAAAGACTCATGTTCTACCTGATAACTAATATATCCTAGCTGATTAATTTCAAAATCTTTTGAAAACAAGACATCAACACTCTCTACCTCCCATTCCTGGAGAAATGAACATACCTCTGGCTGAAGTAAATAATCTGACGTAGGATTTGAAACCTCTTCCATCTCTTCATAAAATGTTTCAAATTCTGGCATGAACAAATCAGTAAGCATTCCATTACACATGCCAACATTTTGGCATATGTTTCCTTAACATGAATCACTGCTGCAGGGTGCACTATCAACACTATCAACTTCCCCTTGATAGGACATTGATCTCACATGATTAAAAATATTAAAACCTCCAATGTCTAGATCAAACAAGCTGACCTCCATTTCTATTTCAAAATCAAAATGAGCCACCATGGTTTCATATTCAGGCTCATATGAACTTTCATCCATCCTAGGATCAACAAATTCATATGATGAATCAAAGGATGAGAGCATACAAATTGAAAAATCAACTTTGTGCTCACTGTTAGCTGAAACATATGAACTTGAGTCAGATTCCTCACTAAGCTACCTATAAACCATTTCCTTATCTTCAAGAAGATCAGGGTCACTTTGGCTCCAAGAAACCTCTCTCTCACTATCAGCACCACTAAAGTCTGATAGAAACTCACCATTTGGGGCTTTATTATCCTCTAATGAAAGATCTGGCCCCTCTTCATTTTCAATACTTGACTACAAACAATTTGTTTCTACAGCCTCACAACTAGAAAGACTAGTTACAAAATTACTTGGTGTGTAACCCCTATATATATCTATCTCTGCATCAAGGACACTTTGCAATTCTTTACTAACCATGTTAACTCCTATACAAGGGGCAACCATTGCTTGTTGAAAACAATCCTCATTTACATTTTGTTCAGAAGCACAATATGAATTATGGTTAGTAAGATCGGCATAGATAGAAACACTTTGACATTGACTCTCACTTCTTGATACACACCTCTCTGTTTTATTTGATGCACTATGAAAGCGAACTCCAGCAGACAAAAATCCTCTGGAAATCCCACATTTCAGGTTATTTTCAATATCCATCGCTATAGTAGAAGCCTAATGTAAAGTCTATGGCTCTTTATCTCTCAACAAGAAGCTCATCTTTCTACCAAAAGTACCCAAATAGATTACCAAACAAACCTAATCATCAACCCTATAGCCTTTTGGAATATCATGCAATGCCTTTGCAAATTTGATGTTGAATGATGGGACTAAATCATCTTCTTGAATTTCAATGTCCATCAATTTGTTCAACACACTGCTTGCATTCATTCTTTCAGCAAACTGCTCCATGAAAGCTAAACTCAATTCTTCCCATGAAGAAATAGAATTTGTTGGTAAAGAATAAAACCAAACTCTGGCATCATCTTTCAAAGTTTGGACCAGCAACTTCATGAAGATATCTTCATGACAAATTTCAAAGTCTCCCATCAAATCAGCAAAATCTTGCAAATGTTTATATGCTGAGTCTGATTGTTTCCCCTTAAACTCTTGTAAATGCTCCCTAACTTAGCTAGGAAGCTCATTTGGGAAACCATGAATACCATCAAAACACAATGGCTCATACCTTTGTACAGAAAAAATTCTACACAAATCCATTATGGAATGCACCCTTACTTAATGAAATTCTTAGGTTTTATCATGAATAACTTATGCAGCCATAAGGACACCTAAATCACACATGTCTCCAAAGAAAACAACCTAGATTTTTCAACAAATCTGGAGAGATATGTAGACCCACAATCCAAAAGTCCCTCCAGTGGTGACTTCTTCACCCAATAAGGACCATGCAAATACAAAACAATAAATGAAAAATACTTGGTAGTACTGCAGTTGAAATTTAACTTCTTGACTAGGAAGCAGGGCAGATCTAGAACCTTCTTTGTAGCTCCATCAGGTTCTTTGATTGTAGAGTCGCCACCTCCTTGAAGAGGAAAATATTTTACTTATTCTTTGTATCTCCTTTCAATCAACCAAAACTTCACCAGGATTTTATACACTGTTTATCAGGACTGAAAACATATCATTGTGCACTGATCAAACAAAGAACTCAGAGTCGCCACTCACAACTTGGTGAGATAATAAATTTTTTTGAATTTGACTCTATACTTTCAATGGTAATCACTAGATATGATAAATAAGTCGGCCAGGAGTCTAGCTCAACTTGTACCTACGTTATCTATAGCTTGTTCATAACACTAGAGATATCAAACTAGATTTAGCATAACTTTATCATCTTTATTCCCTAGTAGAGTCGTCATTTTGTTGGCTCTTGATTTAAAAAGATTTTAACTACCTTCATTAATGCAAAGATATACCTATGGGGTAGCCTACTTCTCGTAATCAGTACATTCATACGAGAACAAGGACCAATGAACAAAGCACTAAGGCTTCCTATAGTTTGAACTCTGCAAAATTCAGGTGGGTGCACCTAGGATTAGGATCACTTAATCTCAACCTTTTCACTAAACCTCACAAAGCAAATATGTGCCCATAATACTTCTTATTATCTATGACATAAAGAGATAGGATGTGAAGCTAAGCATACTATCAAATTACTCACAAATAAAGCAAGGGCTATTGCTATTAAGTCCACAACTTAATGACTTAAAAGATTTGGAATTTGATTTGATTTAAGTTTTGGGTGGAATGGATCTCTAAAATACCCCAAATCTGTCATAGACTAGTGCCTTATCCAATGGGCAACAGAGTCAAATAAACATTGCAACAGAGAGCTATGAAATAAGAAGACCACAAATTCTAATATGTTGGTGCCTTACACCAATCATACACCATTGATCAAACCATACTTAAGAATCCACTTGTGTACTTAGATATGCAATCACCTATTCAAAGGATTTTAACCCTCCCTTTGGAAGAGACCTAGAAACAAGTAATACATTAATCAGCATCCACTGAAAGACAAGTATAGGATACCCTTGATATCCAAACTCATACACATCTAAAAATCAGTCCTAAACTCAGTTGTTTCTGCAAAACCAACTCTATTGCAAACATCTTCAGACATACAATAAAAAAACTAAAACACCCTTGATGCTCTAATTAATAAGATCAAGACCAAATGGAGACAATCTGATAGCAGTATGAATATGTTGAAAAAATATACATAATACAAACTTTTTACAATTTAAATTCTTATTTGAAAACTAGAAAGGATACAAGAACACCCTATATGGAGAGAAGAAGGAAATATTTACACAAGGAACTATTCATGGAACCAGCTTTGAGAAAATTATAGAGAAATTGGAACCCCCACCAAATGATCTTGGAAATCCATATAAAGGATTGCAACAAGCTTGGGATCATTTAGGTCAAAAATTAGGTCTACAACCACCTCGTACAACAAGAAATGAAAGCCATCAGGAAAGCTTGGAAACCCAAGAAAATCACATCAAATCTGAGGTACAAATATTTGGGTTTTATCATAATAGGCTAACTGCAAATACAATTCATCGATTTCTTATTGTAGACAAAACAACCTTAAATGCCAAAACCAATTGCAACTTGCATGAATCAGAGCATGGAATTCTTTGACATCCATCAAATCCTAGCCGCCCTATTAAAATACCAGCTCTGCATTAACTCGGCATGGCACATCAGGAAATAAAATCAGACCACGACAGCTACCTGCATCTTACTCATCAATTTTTTACCTACAATCATCCTTGAAGCAAACAAATCAAATTTGGCCTTGTCGTATCTGGTTTAGTGTTCAAAAACCCTGGCAAAAACCCTTAAACAATTTAAATCCCGACCGCAATAGTCAATTTATCAAGTTTAAAATGCGACCGTCGATCTCATCCCTTCCCAGAATATCGAGTGGTCCTCATTAATCTACAACAGTCAACTTAGCCCTTTAGAATTTCCTGGCCACATCATCACATCTCAACATCCAATCAATAATAGGCACATTGGGATGACTTGGCAACTGGACCCACTATCTCTTATCTGACCCGTGGCAAGTCTTAACCATACTGGATCTGGCGAACACTTGATTGATGGCAGTCGCTGGGTCGCGGTACAGTTTACTTAACTGGGATTTGGTCTAGAGATCACGCGAATAAAGCATTCATGTGATCGATGAATATATCTTTGACCCTGAGTTCCATCAAGCGAACAAGTGACCATCGTCCAATCAATCTCATCAACGGTCCAGATTCAATCTCCAAGTCCTTTGCCTTAACTCACGCTTGATCATGAGATCACGCGACTGAGGCAATCGCTAGATCTTAGAACCTTTCTCTCAACCTCGGTTACATCACGAGAACACATGAAATCCTTTATTCGCCAAGTCGCCAGATGATTTACTTAAGCCCAGTCATATCTCGAGATGAAGCGCCAGTCGTTGATCTTGTCCTCATCCTGTGGCCCTTGTTAATTCGCCTAAAGCTTGGCCCTAACCCATCTTGGATCTGGAGATCACGTGACTGAGCGATCTCCAAGTCGCTAAATAAAAACTTGACCTTGGGTTAGATCACGAGAACACGCAAAAAGCCTTAGTCGTGTGTTCGCCTAATATAAACTTGATCGCCCAGGCCTTAACCTTTGACTTAACCCAGGCCACCTGGAGATCACGCGAACAAAGGACTTCGTGTGATCGCTTGATCTTTTCTTCACCTTGGGTTACATCAGGAGAACTAGTGCCAGCCGTCGATCTAGATCTGCATCTACGGCCCCTGTTTAATCTTTGAATGCTTCTTGCCTTGACTGGATATCTGGAGATTCAGTGACCGAATGAAAAGTTAACCGCTCGCTAAGTCATCGAATGCTAAGAGCTTAGCCGCCAAGATCATGAGAATACGCAACTGACTGTATTTGCCGAATCGCTGAATAGAATGACAAACTGCCTGGGAACCTGGAGAACTGGCGAATGCTTCAGTCGCAGAGTCGTTGAATAAGAGACATAATAGCTCGCCAAGGAAATAAAACATGTGCATAAAGGGGATTTAAGTGACTAGGAAAAAGGTAATGAGGAAATAGAATGAAGCTAGGGTTTCTTGGACTTAGACAATTTTTCAAAACCTTTTGCATGGATAAACCCTAGTTCCTCAAACCTTGAAATGACTGGATCTCACTGGTTTTTGCATTTGAACACATGCGCTCTTGACTGAAGCTTGATGACATCATAAACTATCCCTGGCCAAGGGTGCAAGCCATGAAACATGATAGATTTTTTTCGCAGATAAAAACCAATTGCAGCCAAGGCAAGACAATTTTCACAAAATTTTGTAGGAATAGACCATTTTCTTAGGATTTTTGGTATTGACAGGAAAATGGCCTAACAGTTGCAATATTCTGCAAATTTCTATGCTGCTTAGAAGATGAGAGACATACCATGCCCAGCAATAGTCTGATTAAAGAATTAGAAAATATTCACTATCAACAATTCCAAGTGAGGAGAACAGAATACAGAACCAAAGAAAAATGATCACCCTGACCAAGTAGCCACCACTATGCAGTCTCATAGCCTTCAAAACCCTGCTCAAGGAAGCAGAACTCACATGTGCAGGTGCAAATTGTGCCACAACATGTTAACACCAAACACAAGCCTCGTGTCATGAATATCAGTCCTTATGCTTTGTAGAGAAGACCACAAAATGTGTCCTCACACAGCCAGGGAAGTGTAAGCACCCCTCGGGATGGCGTTTTCAACTCAAAATTTTTACCATTCCTTGCCCATGATTTCCTTCTGAATCTCAGTGATATACTTAGCCGCCACTTGAATATTGGTTTTTTCACATCCAAACATGATAATAAGCTGACCAGAAAAATCATACATTGGAGGAAACCACAATATGCTTTATCTATGCTAATGACATAACTTTCAACCCTTGCGCCACAATGTGCTTGAAATATTATCCACGCCATAAACATAATCTCTCTCAGCTATAATTGGCACGCTGGAAGGAAAAATGTACAATAAATAAAAGTTCATTTTATCATTCTTACAATGAACTACCATTAAATAGAGGACTATTTGAATTTTCACACCTCAAAATCTTTATTCAAATAATAAATTCCTCCCTTTATTTTCTTTCCAATAGCAATTTATGATATCTGCATAAAAAATAACTGTGGAAATGATTTATCTCTGAAATCAATATTTATTATTATGGCCATTAAAAACTTAGCAAGCCTTTGACATTTATCTTTCTAAAAGACTTCATAAATTTCGGTACCAAAAACCATTGAAGCACAGATGCGAAACCTAGATGATTTTGCTGAATACCAGCAAGGGTGGATAGTTTTACAACCAGAACTAATCTTCCCAATAGGGTTTGTGCCCTCAAGGGGCTGAGTAGGATCAAATCAAAACTCCAGAACCACAAAGGTTTCAACAAAGAGAATAGAATAACTCAATATTGCTCAAATGAACCTTCCCTTGCTCTTTTATAATCTTCTGAGAAACTCTTCAAATTAACCCTTTCAGCTTCCCTCTCTTCATATCTTTCTTTCTTTAAATTTTTTACTTTTAAATTGGGAAATAATAAAGTGGCAAATTAACATAAAAGTGGTAACTTAAAACTTACAAATTAATGACCTTATTAAATAATTAAAGCATTATTTTAATTATTTAATTGAATTTCTAGGCCAAATAAAAGGGAACATTACATTGCTGCATTTCTTTTGGACTCGATCATTATAAAAATAACCATAAGAGCTTATTAGTGAACAGATCAGATTACTTCCTCTTCTTTAGTAATCCCTTAAGCCTCTCATTTACTGCTATTATTTGTGCTTATATCCCCGGTTTATTGGCTGAGTTCCCTGCATCTGAAACCCTTGAAATCAGCTTCAAGCCATGCTTTGTGAAGATCCCATGCAGTCATCATTGGACAAGCTGCTCATTCACTTGCTTCTACACCATTATGGCCATCAAAAACTGTCAGCAATCCAACCTTTTCTGTCATCCTTGATTGATGTTATTATTATGCACAACAAACAAACCATAAGAATGAGATCAACAAGGAGACAATGTATAGAAAAAATAATCTTTTATCACAAGCCTTTGTGTAGATGTCTTTTGTTAACAACAATCTCTTATGCCTTTCAATCTTACTCACCCTTGAAATAGAGATTGAGTATCTGCATAAGCTTTGTATGGGCTTGCTGTTATGTAGGGTTTCAGGGTCATCATAAGGTTTTCCCTTTCTGATCAGCACCACTACATTGAACAACCTCTACCAAGGAACCATGATAACCTTCAATTAATTTACACTATAAAAACCATCATGGGATACTTGTAAGAATCCACACTTGACATCTTGACAACCAAAGTAAGTATAGGCAAAAGGAAAGCAATGTACACCCCGGCCAGCTATCAAGAACTTGTGATAATGTTTCATTATAACTGTCTTTGGTGAATCTATAAACTACTACTTGCTTCAGATACTTTTTCAATTATATGAACCACAAAATCTTCTCATAAACACTTCCCAACATATATAACAATGGATAATAATTTGAATACAACTTGGTATTTCCTAAGAGGGTTTCACCATAACAGAATAACCTTCTAGACATCCCTCCTTCATGCAGCACGTTATACACTTTCCAACAGTTCCTGCAACATGTCATTACTCTTCTTCAAGACTGTCATGTAGATCGTGGTGGCAAAGGTGGCAAAGGAGCTATTGCCATGCCAAGAATACGGGTTTCTTTCATGAAAGCAAACAAAAACCCTAGAAACCCCTAATGCAACTGGGATACTCCTACGTACATTTTTCTCTTTGGTGTTTTCAAACAAGAGATAAATTCGGTCTATCCTCCTATGATGGCGTGAGCTAAATGCATTAAAAGCCCACCTTTTTTGCTATTTTTGACTACCCAAGACCATACTTTGCAAAAGGTTTAAGGCTTTATCAACCAATGCCTCATGACTAAGCCTAACCTAAGACTCCCTAAAGCTTTGAAAGAACAGATAACTTTGTATGATTATTCAGATTGATTGGAAAATATAGCTAACAGTAACCGTAGACTCCATTGATAAAATAAATAACAAATTGAAAAACAACAATAGAATAATTTTAAAGAGAAAAAAGAACATGAAAATAAATTTGAAAATGAGAAAAAAACACACTATCTTCAATGATAAATCTCCTTGATACAAGCATTTTGATCTATATTGCACCCACTTAGCACATTTTTGAAATGCTTTAATACATCTAAAACATAGCAACCTCAATCAATGTGAAGAGAACAAGTTTTTTAGGAAATGAAAATTGAGACGCACTTGTCTGTGTTTACTAATCACATAAAAGTCACTTTTCAGGATTAGCTATGGTAGGTTAGATTTTATTTTCAGTTATTTATTTATTAGGAGGAAATAGGGTTCGCCCAAGGTTGTCTGGGTTCACCTAGGTACACAGGGCACATCTCAAGCTTGTGTTTTAGACCCAGGTACATCTGAGATAATACGCAAGCCCAGAGCATGCCCTGTGTGCAATCAGACTGGGATCCTAACACAGAGTAATTCAGTCCAAGTATGTCCAAGGAGTTGAGTGTACCTGATGACACAAGTGAATACTATTGTCCTCTTTGTAGCTTTCATATAGGTCCACTACAACATTTGTATGTGCTGCTATCAAGAATCAATTACCTCTGTTTCTAAGCATTGAATTAGAGCTGCTTATGTGCTGCCCTGACGTTTCTGATTACAATTTCCTCATTTGTAGCCTCCACATTACCCCTAGTTTCCTTGGGCGTGGAATTGGAAAACATAGGGGCTTGGGGCATGAGGAGATTAGACATGTTGAACCTCATGCCAACTAAGACACGGTACTAATATCCACACATCAGCAGATCTCAAAGGAAATAAAAAATTCTAATTTAAAATTAGGGGCTTGTTGGTTATAAAAACTTCAAGTAAGCCACTTCTTTGTTAGGTGAGAATGATCATAAAAGAGCACTGACCACAGAACTCCCTTGAAAATGAGTTATCCATGACACTATTTCCAAGTGGTGAACAAAGGAAGGGTTGATAATCAACCTTGCTTGAGAAGGAATGCATTAACCATTAATCTCGTACATACCTTTATCGTGGCCTTCTTTGTCATCTAAAAGAAATGAAGAAAATAATTAATGCTTTTGGCTTTCCTCTCCTGCATTTAAAAACAAAATCTGTGTAGTATTAGCACACTATACTGAACTCCCAATAAAAGTGCTGCTATGGGCCTGGACTGTTGGAGTCTTATGCTAGGTATAGTGACAAGTAAAGCTCACAAGCTGTCTACGAGCTTACCATAGAGTTAAGAGGAAAACTCTGAAAAATGAAAAAATATACACATAATGCCTATGTGGTATTTTCATCATTCCATTACAACATTTGAGTTGGTAATCAACATGAAGAGTTTCGAGTTAAATTTATTTCCAAGTGAACAGTATCCACCAGCATCCTGTAATATACCAAATAATGCATATTTGGTAACTTATAGAACCACAAATATTGTGCCAAATTCACTTGATGCAACCAAATGAGGAAAACATAACAAAACATAAAGATGACCTCGCCCTACCCCCATGACTTATTAGTGTGTTACATCCTTTCCTTGTGAACCTTTTCAGTAACTATAATAACTGTTTCATGTGAAGTATGAAGATAGTTAAGTGGATTTCATTTATTTAAATTAAGGAATTATGACTAATATGATCCTCATTTCATTTATGTGGAATATTAAGTCAATGATTTACACTTGGGATTTTATTGATGAATAGATAATTGTTTACAACACTATAAATGGTTTATTGTTTAAAACTTTGTGAAGATGAAGATAATTAATCCTTCCTTGTCAATGGATGCAGGAGAAGATCAATCCCGCGAGCGGGGAAAGAGAATCATCAGAGTGAGGATTTGGAAACATGGTGAAGGTTGGAAATGCCATCTGAGTAGGAACCATAACTGAATAACCGGTCATCAGGTCTTGGTTGGGGTGTTGCCTTGGTTATGTCTAGTTTGTTGTCTTTTCTCTTCTAGTGTTTAATAAAGAATATTGACCCTTCAATTAATTTAAGTGCATTGGATCCTTTCCCGTCAATTTAAAGGACAACCATGGTAATCTCTTCATTCATACTTGTTCAGTTACACACACATGTATACATATACTAATATATGTATAGATATAAATAAATGTATACGTGTATGCCAAATTGCCAATGACCATTAAATGTATGAATGCCAATTGCACAACCATACGTAGACCTATGCATATAGTCGTATTTTAAAATGACCATGTGAATGTATCTCTGATGATTGAGCAATTAAGTATGTAAAGTGTAAATTGGCACTAAGTACCTAGCACGCATGTATTTAGTTCTATAAATACATATAAATAATATGCATAAGCATAAGCTATATGTATATAAAATTATAAATATATTTATTCATCTTAGCACATTTGGACTTGATATCATTATTATTCTTATTATTGGCTATTATAGTCAACAAACTTGGAGAATTATAATTATTATCATTGGCTATTATCATCAACCGAACTAGAGAATTATAATTATCTAATATTCTCTTCGGTGTTGGCTGCTTGTGTGGCTTAGTAACTCTTCTTGCCACCTGATGGCAAGGAGTTACATGCTCGGGTTCGAGCCTTCCTTTTCTGGGATCATCGGCTCATTTTGATGCATTTGCTACTTGCGTCTGGGAGCTCTACATATTTTTGGCTTGGGAATTTCTTGTGAAGTATTCATCACAGTTTGAGTTGATAGCACTCCTCTGGAATCACCACACCAAATCTAGAAATCGACAACAAGATCATTAGGCATAACTTCCTTCTATTACTAAGTCGTATCATGTAATTATATGCAGTCGATATTCAATCATGGAATTAAGTCAATGATCTCTTTGCATTATGAATTATATGCAGATTTATTTATAAATATCGCACTGTCTATAGATAAGCTTCTTGTTTGTTTGCTGTCCATTCATCACCATGCTGAGACAGCACTGATTCATAATTAGTTGAATTGAACTACACTAGAATGCCATTCTATTTGCATTGAATTCATGGCATTGATTTGCATTTACAATCCATGCTTTCAAATCAATCAATCATTGTAATGATATATTGTTGTGCATATACAATCAATAGCAAAGAGTCATACCAATGAATTAGTCCTTAAATATAATCATTTTTCTCTGTTTCGAACAAGGCTTAGTTACATCAATCTATAATGCATGATCCTCATTTCTTCTTCCAACAAGAACCAAGGAAATATTTCTATTTGTTTGTAGTATATGATCTGTATCACATGAGGAAGAGACCTTTAATCAGATGAGAAATAAGGTTCTGGACAGTTTATATCTGCTACATTTCTACATGTTAGACAGTCTTGTATTAACCTGAACCAAGTTTGTAACTTAGCTAAAGCCAAGTTTGGACTGGGTTGAGCAGTTACCTTTGTGATTCGATTTCTATTTTTAATCCTTAAGAGTTGTAACATGTGGATAGAGATTAAGGGTTTGTATATCCTGGGAGGGACAATATGCTACCTAATCTGAACCATAACAGTATGGGTTATCAAGGTGAATCATGGTCAACCTAGGGGCTTTGGAAAGTGATCATAAGGCCAAGAAATGTTGGTATCATGTTTGATTTTGGACAATGAGTCTGTAAGGTCATGACGACCTAATTAAGAAGTCGTAAGGACTCTTAACAAGTCTGATGGTGACAATGACAACAGAAGTACAGTGCTTGTACCTATAAAACCTTGGCCGAAGTGTTGCTATGCTACGGGTAGTAACCGTCAGTCACTAGAACCAGTAGGTCAATGTCTAGCTAGGAAGTGTTAATTTTGAACCAGAATGCAAAGATCTGAACTTCAAAACATACAAAATAACAAAAGACACAAGAGACTTATCCTGGGAAAACCCTCCACTTGATGGTGAAAAACCCAGCCTACAGATAGATGATTCTTTATTCAGTTATCAAATTAATACAATGATCTTCAGCTTAGGATTGATGACTCTAGTCAATCAATAAAAACCTTATACACCTTGAACATACTTAATCAGTGTTTAAATACAGAATTTTATGAGTATCTCATAGACACTACATATACTGAAAGATCTTACAAGAATCTATATAATGATCACATACAAATGGAGCATGAAATTCTGAACAGAAAACATACTGACAGACTGAATAGATTTTCACGATAATACTCCTAGCATCTCAAGATAATGTCATGAGATACATATTATTCCTTCATCCGCCCACGCAAAAAGACTTCTCCCGATAATGAATAAACTCGTGGAATGCCAAAAGACCACCGTTCTACGGAATGCTAAGAGACCACCGTTATGTTCATAATGAAGACTCTTCCATAACATAACAATACGAGCTCCCTTGAATCGACGGTGAGACTTAAATGATGACAAGTCATCCACTCACGGTGTCAAGTCACCAAATAAGTATCACTGAGTAGAAAAGGCAAAAACAATGCCATGACAAAATATCTCAGCGGTGGAGAAGTTGAGTAAGGCGAGAGTAATATAAATGAATAAAAAATCAATTACACTCCAATTGCTCGACCATGATAGAAATCAAGCGGTGACACGAAGCCGGATGGAATCAACAACAGAGCAACGTCAAGCCGTTTCCGAAAGAAACATGATATCATCTCGCTAGGCATCAGAAATAAAACAGAGAACCGGGAATCATCACAGATTATCATCACAAGAATTTCCGAAAAAATTCGAAGCAGATCATCACAGGTGAGAATGATCTCTCACACAGCTAAAAAACACTAACAGGAAGGTCACCCTAAGAGGCGAAGATGTCTATAGGTTGACTAGCTAAGACAATTGTCGGTTTCGCACCAAGTGTTAGATGGCATGAAAAATTGAATCCTATGTTTGCATTCCCTTGTGAAGGGTCGGGCTACTTCAGTGTGGAAGTTGTGCATGAGACCATTTAGGTCAAGATCATAAGATCAATGGCTGGGTGATAAAAACCCCTGATGATAGTCTTTTCCCCGCGAGGAAGTCAAGAGCCCAAGGTAAAGATAATTGAGATTGAACCATCAAGTCTACTAGGTTCTATGGTTTATACTTTAACAGGTATTTCAGTTAATGCTTTCATTTATTCAAAAATAAGAAAGGAAAAATTGTTAATTTCCTCTACAATGTGAAATCAATTGTTGAATTCTTTCTTTCGGTATTAAAGAAAAGGATTAAGTTAGTTAATCAGACTTACATGTGAAGTTAGTTATATATCATCTTTTCAATTAGATAATGAACTTCTGATAGTTATGTTTGTAGGAAAAGAAAAGCAATTATTTATGTTATAATTTAAAGTAAATTCCCTTCATTCTTATATGCATTCGTTCATTTCCTTTCATTTTTTTGGTAGTTAGATTTGGTATGCTACATATGGTATCAGAGCTACCAAGTTCAACTCCAGACTCAGGAGCTCACTTACACCTAGTAAACTAAAACTGTCATTGGTGATTTCCAAGATGTGGATGCAACATACATTTCAAAAAAAAGTTCGAGACCCCACTATAGTTCGTCTTTGGATGATACTTGCAAAGTATGAACTTTCTGATGTTGCACCTTTGGGAGACAATGAAACTTTAGCCAACTTCATTCGCTGATTTTGTAAGGAGAGGCATAGCTGGCCATCTTCGAACAAGGAAAATTTTGAAACCCCTGTAGAAACTTCAAAAGTTGTCAAAACTGAAGAGCCACCTGTTGAGAGCATTGCATCCAACAAACCCTCAAATTGTCATGTTCCTACTCCTGGATACCGACTTATACCATCTGATTTTGACTGGTGGGAAGAGCCCATCATCAATTATAATTTATAATGACTCGTAAAGCGAGCACTTAAAAAGCAATTTTGTAGTCTATTAAATAAAGATGTAATCTTTAAAGTTAATAAAAGCGGAAAATTTTGAGTTCTTTCTATGAACCATCTTCTCTTGTTGTGTTAGATCAATAGATGAAAACATTTATGAGTCTATATTAAATTCTATTTCATTTAATAAGCAAGTAATTTAATTAGAAGGATGAACAACTCCTTGAATAATCACGAGGGATCAAATAATGCCAGCTACCCTTTAGCAAAGCTTGACCAACTTCTTAGGATGATGACTGACACTCAAGATCAAATCCTTAACCTGGAGAGGAAGGTGGATGGACCACTTAAAACCATGGAAGATGAACAGGAGTCACAGTCCAGACATATGACCCATAATACTAAACAAACTTTTCAAAGTGCTCAGTAGGGAGAATTCTACGGAAACCTGAATAATAATGAAAACCTTCACCAATTGGCCACTGAACTTTCACTAGATATGAGAAAGGTGAAACCTCCTAAGTTCATCAGATCCATGTCAAGAGATGCTGCAGAAGAATGGTTAACGAAAATGGAAAAGTATTTTGAAATCCACAACTACTTAGATAATTCCAAGGCCACTTGGGGGGCTTATCAATTAGCAGGAGAGGCAACTACTTGGTAGGAGAACAAAAGAATGGAGCTTAAGCTGAAAATAACCAAGGTAACCTGGGAGCAGTTCGTTAAGATCTTCAGACAAAGATGGCTACCCCAACTCATTTATGACCAAAAACTGATGGAATTTCAGAAATTAAGACAAGGAGACATGTGAGACCATGAGTATTGGGAAACGTTTATAAGACTTCTCAAGTATGTCCCTCAGTATTAGACAGGAGAGAATTTTCGTGTATGGAAGTTCATCATGGGACTTAATCATTGCATTGGGGGACCTGTAGATGTGGTAGTACCTCGCACCATGGATGAAGCCTATGAACAAGCAGTCTGACAAGAATAGAAAATCAAGAATGATGATGGGGCTAGGGAAAGAAGAAATTCAGCTAGAAGCAAACTCCTCAAACCTTCAAGAAGTATAAAGGAAACAATTCCAACTTTAGAAAGGAGAAAAGGGAGTGCAAAGACTTTAAAAAGGAAGGTAATGGAATAGGTAAAAATCTTGAGAACAAAGGACCAGCAAGAGGATATATCACTTGTGGCAGGGATCACTATGCCAATCAGTATCTCACAAAGATGCCTAGAGAACAATCGCAGAAAAATTCCCTACCACCGCAACAGATGGCGTTCCAACAAAGGAATCATGCAACGGTAGGAAGTAGATTATCAAATTACTCCCATTGAAACCACAAGTACACTATATGGAAATCCCATAGCGATATTAATTGATACTGGAGCTACGAAATGCTTCATATCTCCTAGAATGTTGGATAAATTTCCCAAGTGAATTGGATTTATGGCTAATGCTTGGTCAGTAGAATACACCAACCAGTCAAGGGCTAGGGTAGAGAAATGTCTATTCGAAGCCAAGGTTGAGCTTCCAGGGTTCACTACAGAAGTAAATTTGTACGTGGCACCCCTAGGATCCTCTAATGTAATTTTAGGAATGGACTAATTATGGAGGCATAGGGTGAAGGTAGACTATTTTGCCAAGACAATAGTGTTTAAACTTTAGACAATAAAGGAAATGAAGTCTATATCCATGGACTGCAGCAAGGAGTCCAAGTTCGACAAATATTAGCTATGCAACTCAAGAGAAGCAGAAGGAAGGGATGTCAATTATTTGTAGTTAAGATGGATGAGGTAAGAAATCCCAAGGAGATAGTATATCTTTCTGACAAAATGATTGATGAAATGCCCACGCACCCCAAAAAGATGGAGGTAGAAGATTTCAGTAAGGCGGAGGCTTTTGCAAAAAAATATCTGTACCTACAAGGGTTTCAAGATGTATTTCTAGTAGAATTACCAAGGCTTCCTCCTAAGAGAGTGTTTGACTTTTCTATTGATTTGGTATTAGGGACAAAACCAATATCTAAGGCTTTGTATAGTATGTCCACTATTGAGTGAATGGAACTAAAAGCACAACTTCAAGAATTGCTTGCCAAAGGATTAATTAGACCCAGTGCCTCCCTAGAGAGCACCTGCAATTTTTGTAAGAAAGGATGGGACCTTATGCCTTTGCATTGATTACAAAATGTTAAACAAAATCACAATAAACAACAGATACACTTTGTTGAGGATTGAAACTTGTTCGATCAAGTGAGAAGCAGTTGTATTTTCCGAAATAAATTTGCAGTTTGGATAACATGAACTAAGACTTAAGGAGGGGATATTCACAAAACTGCATTCTGAACTTGATATGGGCATTACGAGTTCATAGTGTTGCCTTTATGAATATGATGAATAGTGTATTTAAGGATTGTTTAGATAAGTTTGTTCTAGTATTTCTAGATGATATATGAATCTATTTTGAGAGTGAGGAACACTACCAGCTTTTGCAGATTATACTACAATGCTTGTGAGAACACAAGTTATACAGAAAGCTATCCAAGTGAACCTTTTTCCAAAGAGAAGTGCAATATTTAGAACACATCTCCACCAAAGTCATAGCCGTGGAACCGAATAAGACTAAAGCTATACTAGATTGGGCTGTTCCCATAAATGTTCAAGAAGTGAGGAGTTTTATGGGGCTGGCATGATAATACAAAAAGTTTGTAATGAATTTTTATCGAATTGCCTATCCAATTACTTCCCTCCAAAGAAAAGGTAAAAGATTTGAATGGACAGAAAAATGTCAAAAAGCCTTTGGATACTTAAAGGAAAGATTAACTACTTCACCTATACTCAAGGTTCTAGATCCATCAGGATAATTCATAGCAGTCACAAATGCCTCTAGGAAAGAACTGGGAGGAGTTTTGATGCAAGATAGACAAGTAATTTCTTACAACTTGCAAGTCTAGGAAACCGAATAACTACAAGAGAAACTACGTTCCCCATGATTTAGAGCCTATAGCTATTGTTCATGATTTTCAAGTATGGAGACACTATCTCTTAGGCAAGCCATTTGAGCTCAAATCGGATCATCAAGGTCTGAAATATATATTCACACACCCTAACCTGAATGCCCAACAAAGGAGATGGTTGAACTAATCTCCGATTTTGATTTTGAAATCAGTTATATAAAGGGTAAAGAGAACAAGGTGGTGGATTCTTTGAGCTGCAAAAGGCATATCCTCCATGGTAACAATCAGTACAAATCTCAGAACTAAAATCCTTCAAGAACTAGAAGTGAATGAATACTACAATCATGTAAGAGTGGCCCTACAAAATGACCCCCATGACTCCAAGTACAAAGGTTTTCAATTTGAACAGATAGACTATTAAGATATTGAGGATGAATGTATGTTCCCAATTCTTTGGAATTAAGAAAGTTCTTAAAAAAGTACATTTTGCACCATACTTGGGCACCCAGGTGTCACTAAATTATTAGCTGATATTAAACCATTGTACTTATGGAAAGGAATGAAGGGTGATGCCACCAGATTTGTAGCAAGTTGTCTAGAATGCCAAAGGGTTAAAGCCAAACATCAACATCCAACTAGGTTGTTACAACCTCACGCCATTCTTGAATGGAAGTGGTAGATCATTAGCATGGATTTCATTCAAGGTCTTCCCATGTCCAAGAACAGATATAACACTATATTGGTGGTGGTAGATAGAGCTCTCACTATAGCCAGAAAATTTGTACAGGAGATTTTTCGATTACACAAGATATTTTTGAAAATTATTTCAGACAAAGATGCTAGAATGACCTCTAGGTTTTGGAAAACACTATTTGCAGTCTTGGAAACTCAGTAGAACATAAGTTCAGCATACCACCCAGAGATAGATGGATAGACAAAAAGGGTGAACCAAGTCTTAGAGGATCTCCTTAGAGTCTTGCATGGATCAACAATATAAATGGGAGGATTACTTGCCATTGGTAGAATTTGCTTACAATAATTCTTATCAGTCAGCCATCAAGATGGCAACCTTTTGAAGCACTCTACAGGAGAAAATGCAAGATGCCCATCAGTTGGGACAAACTAAAGGATAGGATAGTCCTCAGTCTTGAGATGCTTTTAGAAATGGAAAAAAAAAGTACGATTGATCAAAGGACAGTTAGCTGAAGCTAACAATAGACAAAAAAGCTACGCAGATGCTAAGTGCACCCCCAGACAATTTGAAGGCGGGGAGAAGGTTCTCCTAAGGGTTAAACCCCATAAAAGTTCCACAAAATCTGGGAACTTTTCCAAGTTGACACCCAGATATGTTGGAATATTTGAAGTCTTGGAAGTTATCAATCCTGTAGCCTATAGAATTGCTCTACCACCAACTTTCACCCAGTTGCACAATGTCTTTCATGTTTCTTATTTAAATAAATACATAGTGGATTTTGAGCATATAATTGACTGGAACTCCTTGCATGTGTAGGCTCTAGGAGTGGTAATGATCAAGCCACTCAAGGTGCTTGAGGTATGTAAGAATAGCTTACATAACCGTGAGGTTACCCGATGCAAGGTCCAATGGGACTAATATGGAGAAGACAATGCTACTTGGGAGGATTATGATGAGATCTCCATCAATTTCCTCATTTGTTTTTATTTTCTAAATGTGTTAAGAAACTCTATGGTATTACTTTGGAACATTGATAAAAGTGGATTTCATTTATTTAAATTAAGGGATTATGACTAATATGATCCTAATTTCATTTATGTGGAATATTTAGTTAATGATTTACACTTGAGATTTTATTCATGGATGGATAATGTTTTTACAATACTATAAATGGTTTATAACTTTATTGTTTATAATTTTGTGACAATGAAGATAACTAATCCTTCCTTGTCAATGAATGCAAGAGAAGATCAATCTCGTGAGAGGGGAAAGAGTACCATCAGAGTGAGAAGATGTGGACACAATGTGAAGGTCAGAAACACCATCCGAGCAGGAACCATAACCGAATAACTGGTCATTAGGTCTTGTGTGGGGTGTTGCCTTCGTTATGTCTAGCTGGTTGTCTTTTCTCTTGTGGTGTTTAATATATAATATTGACCCTTAAATTAATTTAAGTGCATTGGATCCTTTCCTATCGATTTAAAGGAACAACCATGGTAATCTCTTCATTCATACTTGTTCGATTACACACACACACACACACATATATATATACATGCATACATACATAAACATCTACTAATATATGTATAGATGTATACATGTATGTCAATGATCATTAAATATATGAATGCTAATTACACAACCATACATAGACCCATGCATATAGTCGTGTTCTAAAACAACCATGTGAATTTATCTATGATGATTGAGCAATTAAGTGCGTAAAGTGAAAATTGGCACTAAATCCCTAGCACATATGCATTTAGTTATATAAATACATATAAATAATATGCATAAGCATATGCTATATGTATATAAATATATTCATGCATCTTAGCGCATTTGGACTTGATATCATTATTATTATTGTCTATTATAGTCAACCAAAGTGGAGAATTATAATTATGTAATGTTCTCTTTGGTGTTGGCTGCTTGCATGGCTTAGTAACTCTTCTTGCCACCCAATGGCAAGAAGGAGTTGCATGCTTGCATTTGAGCCTTCCTTTTCTAGGCTCATCGGCTCATTTTGATGCATTTGTTGCATGCATTTGGGAGCTCCGCATATTTTTGGCTTGGCAATTTCTTGTGAAGTATTCATCACAGTTTGAGTTGATAGCACTCCTATGGAATCACTGTGCCAAGTCTAGAAATCGACAAGAAGATCATCAGGCGTGATTTCCTTCTATTACTAAGCCATATCATATAATAATATGCAGTTGACAATCAATCATGTAATTTAGTCAGTGATCTCTTTGCATTATGAATTATATGCAGATTTAATTATAAATATCGCACTGTCTTTAGGTAAACTTCTTGTTTGTTTTCTGTTCATTCATCACCATGCTGAGACAGCACTAATTCATAATTAGTTGAATCGAACTATACTAGAATGCCATTCTGTTTGCATTGAATTCATGTCATTGATTTGCATTTACGATCCATGATTTCGTATCAATCAATCATTGTAATGATATATTGTTGTGCATATAGAATCAATAGCAGAGAGTTGTACCAATGAATCGGTCCTTTAATAGGATCATTTTGATCTGTTTCAAACAAGGCTTAGTTGCATCCATAGTTTGCAGACTCAGGCTTGGAGAGTACTCGGCAAGCCCAAAATTTTGACTCGACAAAAACTCGGAAAAACTCGACAAGAGAGTACTAAAAAATAAAATTCCTTAAAAAACATTTTTTTTTCAAAATTCAATTGCAAAATGTTTTTAAAATTTAAAATTGACATCTCAGAAGAGAAAATTCATGGTTTTATAGCAAAAAAAAACATGTGAAACCAGCGTTTTACTCACATTGATGATTTTATCCATGTTTTTCTTGTGCCTATAGACTCGCAAGAGCTAAACTTGTAAAAACTCACGGAGCAAAAAAAATAGAGTACTCAGCAACTCGGAGAGTACTCGTAGAGTTTGCAAACTATGGTTGCATCAATCTATATTGCATGATCCTCATTTCTTCTTCCAGCAAGAACCATGGAAATAATTCTATTGTCTATACTCTATAAAATATGGATTTATCTATATCACATGAGGAAGAGACCTCTTTATCAGATGAGAAATAAGGTTCTAGACCCTTTATATCTGCTGCATTTCTGCATGTTAGACAGTCTTGTATTAACCTGAACTGAGTTTGTAACTTAACTAAAGCTAAGTCTAGACTGGGTTGAATAGTTACCTTAGTAATTCGATTTCTATATTCAATCATTAAGGGTTGTAAAACATGAATAGAGATTAAGGGTCTCTATATCCTGGGAGAGAGTATGCTAGCTAATCTGAATCACAATAGTATGGGTTATCAAGGTGAATCATGGTCAACCTAGGGGCTTCGAATGTGATCATAAGGCCAAGAAATGTTGGTATCATGTTTTCTTTTGGATAATGAGTCCGTAAGGTCACGGAGACCTAATTAAGAAGTCATAAGAACTCTTATCGAGCCTGTTGGTGACAATGACAGCATGAAGTACAGTGCTTGTACCTATAAAACCTTGGCCAAGGTGGTACTATGCTATGGGTGGTAACCGTCAATCACTAGAACCAGTAGGACAATGTCTAGCTAGGAAGGTCACCCTAATAGGTGAAGATGTCTATAGGTTGATTGGCTAAGACAGTTGTGGATTCTACACCAAGTTTCGACTGGCATGAAAAATTGAATCTTGTGTTTGCATTCCCCTGGGAAGGGTCGGGCCACTTCCATGTCGAAGTTGTACGGGAGACCATTTAGATCAAGATCGTAAGATCAACAGTTGGGTGGTTAAAACCCCTAATGATACTCTTTTCCCCCTGAGGAGGTCAGGAGCCCAAGGTAAAGGTAATCGAGATTGAACCATCAAGTCTACCAGGTTCTATGGTTTATACTCTTTTATTCAAAAATAAGAAACGGAAAAATTGTTAATTTCCTCTTCATGTGAAATCAGTTGTTGAATTCTTTCTTTTGGCATTAAAGAAAAGGATTAAGTTAGTTAATCAGACTTACATGTGAGGTTGGTTATAAATTCTCTTTTTCAGTTAGATAGCAAACTTCTAACATTCGTGTTCATAGGAAAAGGAAAGCAGGTATTTCTATTGTTATAATCTAGTAAATTCCATTTATTCTTATACTTAGGTATTTAGATTTGGTATGTTACATAGTGTCACGCCCCGCCATGTTACAAGCAATGGCGATTCACGAACCCTATTAATATGCATTGAATAAGATACCCTTGGCAGCCGACTAAGACAAAACAAATATTCATATTTGGCCGAGTATCAGTTTATTTATCTTGGCTGACTTATTACAAGACGATACATTGAATGGGATTCAAATGAATTAAATTTAGAACTCTTTACAGCCGACCCTTTTAGTGTTGTTGCCTCTTTGAAGAAATTAAATTTGTATGCTAATGGGCCGACCACACTTTGGCGCCCACAAAAAAACATAGATAAACAAACTTTAATCACCCAAGTAACATATTAAAAAAGAAGAAGATTTAGAGCAGCAGGACTTATCATTGGAGAAGGCAGAGATTAACATTACTATGATTACTAAGCATAGCTATTTATTAAGGCAGCAATCAGCTTAGAGGCCTATTAACCAAAGGACGCCTCCTTTAAAGAAGGCATGTCCATAGTGAAGAGTGGGTCTCCCAAAATAAAACTGCATTCATTCAGGAGGGATATGAAGGTATAGAAGAAACATAAGTAGGGTTAAAAAGGGTAAGCCTCCAATGTATATCACTCAGATTTGAGCAGAAAAACATATCAATCAGATTTGTGTAAAAATATGATATCACTCCTTTACTACCACAATTGTGAGCAAGAATGAATGCATGAGCAGAATAGTTAAGTGGAGCAAATATAAATGAATAGAATGTTTACTAAGATCATTCAATGAAGAGGATTGGATAATAAAACAGATCTGGATGAGGTTTATGAGCAGATTTTGGGTAGAACTAAAGTAGAGTTAGAGCAGTTTTAGAGCAGAAGTGGGTAGAGTGGAGTATTAAAGATAAATCATATACATCAGCAGAAGAGACATTCTACAGATTGAAACAGAATTAGCAAGCAAATACAAACACCAAGGAAGATCAATCCAGTCAGGAGACAAAATACAATCACATTGAAGAGATCAGGAAGAGCAGCAGAATTTATATATGAAGCATTCAAAACAAAACCCCATAAATCTGAGATCGAGTTATTAAAGTCTAACAGCAAATACATCAAGGAGATTAGTCTTCAGACGAGGCATAATACAGCAGCCTGTAATGTCCCCTTTTTGGGGTACATTATTTTGTGTCGTGTCATTAGCCTTTTTACCTTGGTCCGGAGGGCTAACCGAGGCGTGGTAGTGTTCAAGGAGATAATTGGCCTAGGTGTTTTCAGTTTCAGGCCAATCAGAGCAGTTTCCACAGGTTTCCAAAGTACTTACTATTTATAGTAAGTCAGCAGGGTTCAGAATTCTTGGCTTTTTAGTAGTGGACTTGGAGTGTCTCGCCGAGAGCTTTCTGGCAAGCTATTACACAACGTCATCCGACCTCGTTTGGTCCTCCGTTTTAATGCCAGAAGATTCCTCACTTTATCTATTATATCACTTTATAACTCAATGGTCATATTTATTTAAAAGTGACTTAAAGTGGAAATATAAAGAAATAGAATGGGAATATGAAGGGACAAAGTGGGGAAATTGAAGAGTCACAGTTGCAGCCATAAGAGGAGGCTTGGAGTCTCATTGTGTATGCTTCAGTTTATGAATTTTATTTCTCATTGAGAGTTCGGGAAGCTTCAGCTTTCGAATCAGAATCCTGAGGACGGAAACCTTCAGGCTTTCTCGATGGATTGGACGGAAACCCAGTTCATCTCCAATGCGGATTCACATCAGAGTTCGTCATTGTTTTACAGGTTCTTGGTCATTTGATCTTACTGTTATTTCCTGTATTTCATATTGGATTACTGTAATTTCATTGTTTCGTATTGTTGTTGTATAATACGAAGATAAATTGTGAGTTATTTTAATGGAGTGTATTGCTGGATTATTTATGTGAAATCAATAAAATATGGCATGCATGTGTTCGTTTACATTTCTGATTTTTATTTGAGAAGTTTTCAAGAGAATGGCCGGTTAGCGTCATTTCAATGGTATCAGAGCCGTGTATCCTGCCAGCCTGTGGAGTTTAGTAAAAAATCACTGTTATTTTATGCTCTTAGTACAATGGTAGGAAGATTGTTCATCTTCAGGAAATGACAGTGATATTGTAATAAGAACCTTTCTAGCTGCCGCATTTCTTTCAAAAAAGTAGTTTTGATTCAGTCCGCTCAAGTATGTTGTCTCAGTGGGAGTAGATTCGCAGGTTAAAATATAAAAGTTATTGTTTGGGTGGAGCCGTTTTGAACATAAATTCGCTAGGAGGTATGTGTTGAATCGGTTAGGTGCAGTCAGGAATGAAGGTGATCCAGCTGTGATCCCCAATTGATATATGGTTGACATGATTACTGGAAGGAGCGGAATGACACAGGTTCATCATTGTGGTAAATCCCTATTTCGTAGGTATTAGAGGAATGACACAGTCATTCTCGTAAAGTCATATCGGGCTATTAAACACCAACACGGGAATCTTAGTATTCCGTAGGGGCACAATACTGGGGCATAATCTAACAGCCCCAGATAACATGGGTCATATTGGCAGTCGCGTCCTCTGGGCAATACTAGGAAAACACAACAAGGACTACTCCTGGCAAGCTACAAGTCGCGTAGGGAGAATGGGAGACCAAGCGCGTAACAGGTGGATCGGCAAGCCATTCGGAATCGACACCGCCATTGGGAATGCGCATGCATGCGCATGAACAATAAATCCTGCCACCAGTAAGTGTGTGTATCCGCACGATGGTCACCACCAGTGCTCGACTTAACCAGGACTGGGGCCGAGTTGGTGAACAATTCATGCACCCCTACAATAGTTAATGATCACACTGGACTAAGGCGTGAGTGCAAAAAGAGAGCTAGAAACGGACTGACTCCAAAGCCAGTGCGTAGTTGTTTGAAAGATTTGATGTTTGAAGGAAAGCCATGAACAAACAGTACTGCTTTCCGTGAGTGTTTAGACGGAACAGGGAGGTATTCGTTCGAGCTGAGATCGAATGCCTGCGCATGGTTTCTATTGTGTTTCAAGTGGAAATAACGAGTCTTTAAAACAACACAACTAAGAAGGATTAGTCTCCGAAGAGTGTTACTTGACATTTATTCGTGGCAAGAAATCTGTGGCTATCGGGTAGTCTTATTCTGAAGATTTTCTGAGAAGAATACAAGTAAAGTTGGGCTAAAAGTCAGTAACGTCCTTGTTGTGGCTCAGTGATTTTAGAAAGATTGAGGATTGGACAAACAATACATATATTATTGATATTGGAAGCGAAAATATATTATAAAACTCTCAGTTATATTGTTTGCCAAGGAATGCCTGTGCTGTATTAAGTTACAAAGACTAAAGTCGAGGAGTAAAAAATAAAAATTATTAAATCGAGCATCCTCATTGGTTGAATAAATAATAAGGTTAGCGGTGAGTGTTTGGACGGAACAGTGAGGTACACGTTCGAGCTAAAACTGGTTCAATACATTTTCAGGCTGCTTGTGATTGGCTTTCTGTCAAGAGATAGTAGTCTGCGAAGCCGTTACAAGAATATCTGGTTGCAGCGTTATGAACAGAGTCTTGTTTTGTTGTGAAATGCAATGGAGGGATTATCAATAGCCTTGCGTACGAAGTTTTGAAATCTCTTTCCGCAATTATTGAAGTTGCAGAACATGGAAAACCAAGTCTTACTTCTGGTTGCACGAGCACACATCATACATTGTTGCAAAGGAAGGAATTTGTAATACCATTCTTGTGGAATCTTTGTGAATTCTTATTTCTTGTGAATGAAGTTTGTGGGAATATTAGAAGAGGAATATATTTTGAACTGGTGGTAATCTTCGTGTAGTATATTTGGACGCTTCAGGCGTTACTTCCAATTTGGTGAATACTAAAGTCTCAATGCCTTTTCTCTGACAAAGACCAATTTCTCTAGCGAGATTACATCCCACCTGGCATGCCGTTACATATTCCAGCAACAAGGACCTTCAATTTAGCTTTGGAAACAGGGTTAAGCTTTTTAATTTTGTTGCAGGCTAAGCTTCTGTGGATGTCGTGAATGACGCCACCTAGAAGTTATGAAGCAAAACAAATTTGTGGGACCCAATTATAATCAAAAAAAGCTTATGTTTAATTTGAGCTACAATTTGGATTGTTGGGCGAAGACTACATATATGCCATAAAGTTTTCATTGGGACAGGTGTTAGTTCCTTCAAAGCACTGACACAGGAAGAAAAATGGGCATTTTCAGTGTTAATACTATCTCCAAAAATTAGAAAAAGGGGAAGTTTGATATATGTCGTGGTGAAAATTTTTTTAAAAAAAATAATATTTCCATCAAAAGGAGCTCATCGTAAATGTTGTGGAGATTTCATTTGAAGCAGAGAAAGATTGAATGTTGAATATATATGTGAATGACAAGCGATACTAATAGAAAAAGTGGGAATCAATTAGTTTGAAGCTTCTTTTCTGAGGACCCGATTGTTGGAGAATACATCGCATTGGTTATTAAACCATGCCAATGAGCCTTCTTCATTACTTCTTTGACTGGGTGAATTTGGCCTCTCTCAGAAATTGTTGACTGACTTGATTCTTAACAGCTTGAGTATTGCTAAAAACAGTTAGTTGCTCCAAAACATGATGATCTAAACTTCCAGTCAAAACAGAGAGATTGTTTATTGCTCAATATGGTTTGATCAACACTGTGATATCTTGTTATTCAAGGCTGCAACATCTGAATTCAAATTAGGAACACAGAAATAACTTGATAACCCCACTAGTCAAATTCTGGAATTGGTGAAAAGTTGTAATTCCTGCCCAGCTATTACGTGAATTAGAATGGTCTATAAACTTGGAAACAATTTCAAGCAAACTGTTTGATAGAATGCTCCAGTAGTTGTGGTTTGTAAAATCGGGTCAGAACAGGGTAGTATCTTGCAGCAATATCTTTCGAGCTCTAAGGGTATAAATTAGTTTGTTTTAGTTGCCGATCACATCAATGGCCAGAATAAAAGATGGGAGATTGTTACCTACTTTCCCTCCTACCTCACCAACAATGGAAAAGTTACCTAGCTGGGAGAAAATAATGAAGGACCTTGCAAAGTTAAGAGGAATGTTACAACGTACATGAGGAATGCTCAGCCGGTACCAATCAAGATATTCCACTTCTACATCCCGAAACAAGAATGATAGACATGATACAACTACAAGTGAAGTACCTAGGAGCTTGTATGAGGAGTTTTCCGCGATCACTAATCAGCCTATAGGTGAACAGAATTCCAAACCAGACATGAAAGAGAAGATTGAAAAGGAGACAGCGAATGAAGAATGCCTTGCAAATTCTTGTGAAATTTCCTATATAGCTCCTACAAAAGATATTCCACTTCTACATCCCGAAACAAGAATGATAGACATGATACAACTACAAGTGAAGTACCTAGGAGCTTGTATGAGGAGTTTTCTGCGATCACTAATCAGCCTATAGGTGAACAGAATTCCAAACCAGACATGAAAGAGAAGACTGAAAGGGAGGCAGCGAATGAAGAATGCCTTGCAAATTCTTGTGAAATTTCCTATATAGCTCCTTTAATACAAGGTGGGAATAAATTAGAATTCCAAGATACTTCTAAAGGGAAACATGCATCAAGGAGGAAGAGCTTGAGGACGTTAAGTACACAACACAAAGATGTGAGACAACTCCTACACATGAAGAAAAATCAGAACAAGGCATTGAGGACACTCAAGGGTATGAGGTGCAAATTGAAAATTCAGGTTGCTCCCAGTCTGATTTTGTAGCAGCAATTAAGGAAAGGCGTGAGCAAAATGAGTCCACTTATTGTTATGATGGTAATCCTTTGATTATGCATGAAGTTGACACCCAAGCCTTGAGAATCAAACATGGGGCCAATTATTCTAGCGAGCAGATTGGTTGGATGAAGCATAGTAACTTACTTTTTGAGATGGATGCTGATTGGGTAATTGAGAATCCCCTATTTGAGTTGAGTAATGCAACACCTCTTGAAATTAATCAAGAGCCCCAAATTGACACTGATTGTAGCCAAGAGGTGGCTGCCTTGTTACATTTGACAGAGGGACATAATGTTGATTACAAATCAGCCTTGGATAGTGACTTGGCTAGCAGTATGGCCAAGGAGCTTATAAGGAGAAAGGACAGTGCAGCTAGGATTCAACCACATTTATCCAATGTCTATGATCACTCTACCATCACAGATGTTGAACATGATGATGACCTTTGAGTGGAGTCTATTTAGTATGGGATGGTTGAGCTTGGTATGATTGACGGTAGGAATTTTTCACACAAAGATGTGCATTGTATGACTCCTAGTATAGAGAGACAATTACGGAATTCTAGTGTTGATTCAGGATTCCCAGAGGAGTCGGTTAGTGCATCACATTACAATCACATTGTATGGGATGCATTTGGTTCTCCATTCAGCCCACCTGCGGAGGCCTTTCTTTTTCGATTATTGCATAGGTATGGGATGGGTGGTAGGTTTGATACACTTCCCTTCATGACGGAGGAAGCCATGACCTGTCGTGTTGGTAGTTCGCTTCTTCAGTACAGATACCGGTTCAAGCTACAGATCAGAGGGGCAGTGTTATGGTAGTTGAACATCTTGGATGATTCACATAGTATGGGCATAGGGCATCAGGATATTTCAACCAGTTGGGAAGATGGATGGCCCTTATGCTTATGGGATCCAGGAGGGACATGCTCACGGTTGGTTTTCATTTTGGAAGCCGATCAGTTTGAGGTTTGGCTTTCCCTTCCATATGATCGTAGAGGCATTGGTGGCCCCAGTTGGGTTGAGGACTTCCTCCCAGATAATGGCAGCACAGGGCAGATGAGTTCGATAGATCCTTCAGTGATTTGGGATCCTGGCATTAGATTGACTGTTGTTCGGTTACTGGGTGAGTGGCTTCACAGGTCAGAGCATAATGACTGTTTCAGTGTCACAACAGATTGGTGGAGCAGCTTCCCTGAGGATGGTTTGGGATCCAGGCATTATGATCTCAGCATACAAATACCGATTGCTTGAGAGCAAGCAATCTCTGAGAAGGGGTGATTTTTAATGTCCCCTTTTTGGGGTACATTATTTTGTGTCATGTCATTAGCCTTTTTACCTTGGTCCGGAGGGCTAACCGAGGTGTGGTAGTGTTCAAGGAGATAATTGGCCTAGGTGTTTTCAGTTTTAGGCCAATCGGAGCAATTTCCACAGGTTTCCAATGTACTTACTATTTACAATAAGTTGGCAGGGTTCAGAATTTTTGGCTTTTTAGTAGTGGACTTGGAGCGTCTCGCCAAGAGCTTTCCAGCAAGCTATCACATGACATCATCTGACCTCGTTTGGTCCTCCATTTTAATACCGGAAGATTCCTCACTTTATCTATTATATCACTTTATAACTCAATGGTCATATTTATTTAAAAGTGACTTAAAGTGGAAATATAAAGAGACCAAATGGGAAAATGAAGGGACAAAGTGGGGAAACTGAAGGGTCACAATTGCAGCCATAAGAGGAGGCTTGGAGTCTCATTGTGTATGCTTCAGTTTATGAATTTTATTTCACATTGAGAGTTCAGGAAGCTTCAGCTTTCGAATTAGAATCCTGAGGACGGAAACCTTCAGGCTTTCTCGGTGGATTGGACGGAAACCCTATTCATCTCCGGTGTGGATTCACATCAGAGTTCGGCATTGTTTTATAGGTTCTTGGTCATCCGATCTTACTATTATTTCCTGTATTTCAAATTGGATTACTGTAATTTCATTGTTTCGTATTGTTGTTGTATAATACGAAGATAAATTTTGAGTTATTTTAATGGAGTGTATTGCTGGATTATTTATGTGAAATCAATAAAATATGGCATGCATGTGTTTGTTTACATTTCTGAGTTTTATTTGAGAAGTTTTCGAGAGAATGGCTGGTTAGGGTCATTTCACATTCTGATATCATTTCAAATCTGCCATTCTCGGCACTTTCCTTCTCACAATCAATTGTGGTATGTATATACATGTTGCTTATGCATAATAGATAATGCTTAACTCTATGATCACATGATAGAATATAAGTAACGCCTGACTGTCTGAAACCCATATTGTAGGAAGGGCCTAGGGTGTAAGAGGAGGGTTATAAGAGTCATGTAAGTATACCATCCTAGAGTTAACCATATAACTGTCTCCTAGGGACAAGAGAGCACTTACATAGGACCAAGAAACCCCTTACGACCTCCATCCAACTCTGTAAGAAGGCACTTGTCTTTAGGAGGATGAGAAATTGATAGGGAAAGCAAGTACAAGCAAACCACTAAGTAAGCAAAGAGGGCTCTGAGAAACATCCACTCTTGGGCTTAGTGTAGAAATGGCTTTGGGCGGACCTATCATGTTTCTTCCTCCAAATCCTAATATGCTTGCATATTATTATTGGTTGTATATGAACATGACATGATTTATCTAACCCTAATGATTGAATATATATATTTATATATGTTTCTTATGTTATGATCATAGGTTTCAAATTTACAATCACATTATTTAAAGAAATATTTACTTGGTAAGATGTAACCCTAACCTAATTTGTTGCTAGGACAAATTATAGGGTAAACTAGGAAGGGGGCATTACAAATGGTATTAGAGCATAACACTATCAGCTTGCAAACCCACTTTAATCACTATCTAATTAGGGTTAACTATTCAACCCTTTTTCTTAAGTAGGTCGAAAATGAAATTGAATAGGTCAACATTGCATTTCTATATGCACATGCACTTAACTACTACATGTTTAATATAAGCATTCCTACTCCAAGTGTATTTTATATGTATGCTCTTCACATGTGTGCCTTAGTTTGCTTCATGGTGACAGACTTTAGCATGTTTACTCCATGAGAACATACCTCATGTATGCTTTGTGCCTTTGCATATTGCTTCATGCCTTGCATGTATGATGGGTATTATTGCTTCATGCCTTTACATGTGTGATGTGTATTTATGTATTGCTTCATGCCTTGCATGTCTAATGTGTATATATGTCCTGCTTCATGCCTTACAAGTCTGACGAGTATTTGAGTGTATTGTTTCATGATTTACATGTCTGAAGCGTGTTTATTGATTCATGCCTTATGTATAATTCATGCCTTGCCTGTATTTATGTGTATAATTCATGCCCTGCGTGTATTCATGTGTATGATTCATGCCTTACATGTATTCAATTGTATGATTCACGCCTTAAATGTATTCTTGTGTTTGATTCATGCCTTATGTGTATTCATGTGTGTGATTCACACCTTATGTGTACTTCCGTGTATGATTCATACATGTGTTCATGTGTATACTCCATGCTTTGTGCACTAATGTGTATTCGTGTGTATGCTTCATGACTTAAGTGAATTTGTGTATACTTCAAGCTTTGTGTGCTACGTATATGCTTCATGACTTAATTGAATTCATGTGTGTACTTCATGCTTTATGCACTACATGTGTTCACATGTATGCTTCATGACTTAAGCAAATTCATGCTTATGTACTACATGTATTTACGTGTATGTTCCATGCCTTATGTGCGTTCATGTGCTTTACGCCCTCTGTGTATTCGGGTGCTATTTCAAGGTCTTTTGTGTGTATGACTCATGCCTTTTGTGTATTCAAGTAAATACTCCATGCTTTAAGTCTTTGATTCATGTCTATTGTATTGATTCTATGAATACTTAAAAATGTTTCAAGAGCTAAAATCTTGCATTAAAATTAAAACAAGGTACATTCTTTATGCAAACATGAGTCTCACTATTCCCTAATAAACATGGGCAAGACTCTAGTCAAAACAAGTGATGGATTGTCAGACGAACTATACCATGCAAATCTGTAAGGGTAGGTAGAAAACGCATACTCTACAGTGACAGTATGAGAACTTAATGAGTGTAGAAAGTCTTCCATTCACAATATATTCACAAAAAACAATAGCAAGACATCTCAAGTGGTAATTCAGTCATGTCCCAGATATCAACATGATATTCAACCAGAACATTCTTTATATAGATAGTACTAACATCGAGTTAAGTCACTATTATTAACTCTTCGCGACATTTTCTAGACCTGTCAAGATCAAACATCTTTCATGATTCTCTAAAATTGGCATAAGGTCTCTTAGCCATTGACTTAGACATAATAATTTCACAACTTATGGAGTAAGAAACCCAATCACCCAATCATGAACAGAACACCAGGGTGGGGTAAACAATATTAAAGGTTTTATGTGTTCCACTGCCACAATCATAATCCATGCATGATAATCCCTGTTCAGGAAACTATTCCAATCTGTTTACCACTACATAGTGAAGTATCACTAGATCATGTTTAAGATTGAAACAAGTTTTGAAACCAAAAAAAGGTACATAACCAGATTGTATGCATCAATCTATCGCTATGAATATTGAACAGTCAATTTCAGGACATTACACCTTCCCTAAGATCATAGATGTGCGTCATGCTTCTAATCCTCATCTTAATATATAGAAAGCACGCCCTTACTACTATTCAAAGAGCTATCCATGATGTTGTTTGCCTCGTCGGGATACGAATCTGGGAGTGACAGAGTGTTACATGGCAAAGGGAATATAATGGGCCAACCAGTGGACGATGGTACGAGCAGTCACAAAAATGAATAAGGGTTTCAAGAATTGTTTAAAGGTGAAAGAGTGTTGAAAGTCAACTTCGCAACCATATTGCAAGCGTCGATTGAAACTCACGTACAAAGGGAAGTTGCACGAGAGGAATTTCCAGAGAGTGCAATGTGGACTTCACTCAGTGTGAGACCGGTGGTAGATCGGTTGATGTATTGTTTGCCCAGATGGTTGGCATAAACTTTCCTTGCCCTGAGTAAATCCCGAGAAGAGGTCGAAAGAGAGAGAACCGCCACCAGCAGATCTTGCAGCGGTACAAAGAGAACAACCGAAGGGAAGAGGAGCATGACAAAAGGCAAAGGTGGCAACATATTCTCACCTCTTTGAAAGGAGTAATTAATGCCCGATATCTTGAATAAAGATGGGAACCGTACCCGAAGGGAGCAAGAAGACGACTACGAGGCCTATCAGAGGGCCTTGAGATTGGAGGAACAAGCAAAAAGAAGGCGAAGGCAACAGAGACTTGACGAGGGACAGCCTGAAGGGGAAGAAGGATTGCCAGAAGGAAATTCAAGAAGTGTCGAAGTGAGTGTGTGGGCTGAAGGACACAAAGCATACAGTGATGAAGAGGGTACTTGTACCCATACCGAAGGAGGAGTGGGAGAAGGAGAGGTGGTGTTTGAACTGATTGAAGAGACTCAAAACCGTTTGGGACATCTCACAATTACACCACCAGAAAGGAGAGGCTCTTGTGAGGTGGAACCAGAGACCCGAAGGGAAGTAGGGGAGACCGAGAACAGAGACGTAGGGGATACCGATGCAGCCGAAGGTGTCAGAAGGACACAAAAGCACAATGATCAAAACAATTTACTCGGGTCCACTATATCTAGTTCAGAAGTTCCCAATGGTTCAAGAGTTCCCAGCAGTTCAGGAGTTCCAACCGTCAATGTTCTTTCACCTTCAAGCAATTCTTGAAACCCTTCTTCGTTTTTGTGACTGCCCGTACCCTCTTCCACTGGATGGCACATTATATTCCCTTCGCCATGCAACACTCTGTCACTCCCAGATTTGTATCAGCAACAGCGCCAAATGTTTTCCCTATCGGCTCAAGTTTAATGCATACAGACATGTAGAGTAAATGCAACAAACAAATGTAATATCAGAGAACTCACAGATATGTTTCATTAATCTCAACAATGTTTTACAATGTATTCAAATGACACCAGCAATATTCTATTCCATCATGACAACCATCCCCTCACTCGGAAACAATTACATGACATATATAGAGGTGTCGAGGGAGTGTGGGTGCCAACCGTCAGCAACCGTCGCACAACTACCTACCCTTCGACAAATACTAACAAAAAATTAACTAAACTAATAGCCCGACAACAGATGCTATGCAAGTAAAAATTATGATGTTGAGAATTATTGATGAAACCTAATATCAAAGTGGCACAACAGAAGCAAATCACATTACAAACTCTAAAGGGTTGAATTGAGATCCTCATAGTAACAAAAGATTCAATGGGCAAAATGATACTATCATTGCTTGCAGATAAGCAATCTTGGGAAGGTGAACTGTCATGCCCCCACCATGTTAGGAGGAATCACAGCTCACAAACCCTATTAATAGGCATTGAATAATATACCCTTGGCAGCCAACTAAGACAAAACAAGTATTCATATTTGGCTGAGTATCAGTTTATTTATCTTGGCCAACTTGTTACAAGACAATAGCAGCGATAGGATTCAAAAGAATTAAATTTAGAACTTTTTACAGCCAACTGTTATAGTGTTATTGCCACTTTGAAGAAATTAAATTTATATGCTAGTGAGCCAACCACACTTTGGCGCCCACAAAGAAACACATTAAACAAAGTTTAATCACCCAAGTAACATTAAAAAAAGGAAGATTTAGAGGAGCGGCAATTATCATCGGAGTAGGCAGAGATTAATATTAATATGATAATTAAGTGCAGCAATTTATTAAGGCAGCAATCAGCTTAGAGGCCTATTAACCAAAGGACACCTCCTTTAGAGAAGGCATGTCCATAGTGAAGAGTGGTGTCTCCCAAAACTAAAAGAAAACCTAATCCATTCACGAGGAATATAAAGGTATAGAAGGAACATAAAGTAGGTTAAAAAGGGGAAATCTACAATGAATATCATTCAGATTTGAGCAGAAAAACATATCAATCAGACTTGTGTAAAAATAAGGTATCACTCCTTTACTAGCATGATAGTGAAGAAGAATGAATGCATGAGCAGAATCGTAAAGTGGAGCAGATATAAATGAATAGAATGTATACAAAGATCACTCAATGAGCATGGGATAACAGAGCAGATATGGATGAGGTTTATGAAAAGATTTTGGACAGTAATAAAGTAGAGTTAGAGCAGTTTTAGAGTAGATGTGTGTACAGTAGAGTATTAAAGATAAATCATATACATCAACAGAAGAGACATTCTGCAGATTGAAACAGAATTAGCAAGCAAATACGAATACCAAGGAAGATCAATCCAGTCAGGAGACAAAATACAATCACATCGAAGAAATCAGGAAAAGCAGCAGAATATATATTGGAAGCATTCAAAACAAATCCCCATAAATCTGAGATAGACTTATTAAAGTCTAATAGCAAATATATCAAGAAGATTAATCTGCAGATGAGGAATTATACAGCAACCTGATAGCATTTCAGATCTGCTATTCTCGGCACTTTCCTTCTCACAGTCAATTGTGGTATATATACACATGTTGCTTATGCATAATAGATAATGATTGAGTGTATGTTCACATGACAGAATATAAGATATGCTTGACTGTCTGAAACCCATCTTGTAGGAAGGCCTGGGGTGTAAGAGAACAGTAATAAGAGGCTCACGTAAGTAGGCCATCCTAGAGTTGACCATATAACTGGCTCCTAGGGACAAGAGGGCACTTACATAGGACCAAGAAGCCCCCCCGATGACCCCGCCCAACTCTGCAAGATGGCACTAGTCTTTAGGAGCATGAGACATTGGTAGGGAAAGAAGGTACAAGCAAACCACTAAGAAAGTAAAGAGGGCTCTGGCAGACATCCACTCATCGACTTAGTGTAGAAATGGCTTCGGGCAGACCTATCATGTTTCTGTTAGCATGTTTGTCATTGATGTCACAAACTGAAACAAAAGGTTATGCAATTTATATTTAATAAAGCTTGAGAAATTTATTGAATCCCTTATCTGAGAACGGATCGTAATTAATCTGACAGCTGACCTGACAGAGCAGAGATGGAGCTATCCTTTTGTTGACTGAGGAACCTTGTTTGAACACATATATAGTCATATGCTGAATACAGTTTATAAGAAATGACACTAAAACTTCCAAACATTATAAGGTTCCAATTTATTCTCATTGGGATCTTCTGTTATCTGTGTGATATCCAATTTATTCACTTGGAAAGGACACATTGAGTTCGGCAGAATAAAGATGATTGAAAGGGCTTATTGAATTATAAAGACAGTCTAAATAAATGTATCATATTAAGAATGAGAAACATGTATCGTATTCATAGACACAGCGAAGTAGTTTATAATGCAGCAGACATTCTGCAAAGAATTAATAGTTAAGTCAGGACAGAGATACATTCAAAAAGATCTTCATGTGTGATGTCCGTGTTGTAATGGAACGGTGATATATGCCACCTGTATATTCAGTTAGTTTAAAACTGCTTCATCATCATATATCTGTCTGATTGTTTACTTATGTAAATGCAAATTGCTTTGATAATTTGGTTGAAAAAGTTACAACCAACAAAAAACCTATACAGTGGTTTTCTAAATACTTGTATATCCGATAGAGATCAATCAAACTCTCCATTTATAGAAGTATTGAATTTGTGAAAGGTGATGTGGTGATTGAATGAGTGATATGTAAAGGTTTCATCAAAGTCTGAAGAAAAGTGCTGTGAACATGAAACTGTGATTGAAGAATAAAAACAGCATTATGAGTGTGCTTCAAAAGGTTTACATAGCTTCTCTGGCGTGAAGAGTTATACATTGCATTGAAGAATAATAAAAAGTTGCAGCAAAGAGAATGCAGACTGTTGAAAACTGTGAATACTGAATTCTGAGGTAAAAGAAAGATAACTGAAAATGAACATCAGGTATACAATTTTATTTTAGAAATCTGCTTAAAAGTAATGTTTTGATACAGTGCTCAAATTCTGATTTGATGTGATTTAAATCATTAGTGTGTTTCAGAATAAGATATACATGCAGATATATTCTTCCTGATTGTTTACAGTTTGCTGGAAGACTTGTAATTATTTTCAGATTAGAATCAATGTGCAGAAATTATACTCTGATTATGTTTGTTTAAAATCAGCTTACAGAGGGGATATTAGCATTTCAGATTGAAGTCATTTTACAGAGAAATAATCAGAATTGTCTTGTTGCATCATAACTTCAATTCATATTTGTAAAAGGGAAATTGCACAATTGTATTTTTAATTCTTGTACATTCTGAGCGGGTGATCAAGTTATTGGTGAGTTGGTACTCACATAAGGGTATTTGGTGATACCTTGGGTTGATTCCCTAAGATTGTAATTCTTCAAACTGCGAAACTAGATTACGATCACCCTGGTTTTTATTGGAATATTGTAATGTTTCTTTAGTGGTCATCTTAGTTAGTCCTTAGTTTATTAGGCAGTTTCCATTTTTGTCTTTAGTTCACGATTGTTTCTTTTAGAAACATCGTCTTTGTAAATCTACATAAGGAGCTTTCATCTACTTTGTTTAATACAACATCAATTTACCATAACATGGTATCAGACCAGGTTGACAAGGTTTCATAAAATTTGGCAAATTTTAAAGAAAAATTCAAGCCTCTTCTGATCTGCAATTCTTTTCCAGAAATTTGTTTTTCAATTTTTTAAAATAAAAATCGTTGAAGGTATCTTATGAAAATTTTGTGGTTCGTCTTCGAAGATTTTAGCTGAAACTCGCGACCCTAGTTGAGGGTTTTGATCACACGATTTCTTAGTTTGAGCAAAAGTCTTTGATTTTCAAGGATTGCATGTTTGTTGCATGTTGCTTGCATATGCTATTTACCACACAAAGTCTCATGCCGCCTGAAGGTTTCTCTGATGGGGTTTCATAATTTTTTCCCTTAAAAACTTTTTGATGGGTTTTCATAATTTTTTTCCCTTAAAATTTATGATGGGTTTTCATAATTTTTTTCCGTTTGAAAATTTTTTGGTGGGTTTTAATAATTTTGCCCCTTGAAAAAAAGTTATTTTGGGTTTATAATTTTTTCCTCAAAAATTAAGGGTTTTCTCTTGCCAAGGAGGGCTCTCTAGTTTCTAGAAAGGTTTTATCGATTTTTCCTTAAAAATGATGTTTTGTATGTTAATTCATGTCTCGGATTTTGTGCCATCTATTTGTTTGGTTTTTTTATTTTATCCTCAAAAATTGTTTCTAGATTCTATAATTCGCAAAGCTGTGTGGGATTCCTTTGTGGGTTACTAAAAAAAGCAATGATTTCTTATCTTGGGTTTGGCAATTTTTCCCTCCAAAATCATGACTTTTTGCAATCTCTTCTGGGGCGTTGTGCTCTTCTGCAAAACTTTGGAGGATTTGTTGATTTTTTCTCAAAATCATGGCAAATGTTCTTGGTGTGTGTCTCTGGCTACAAGGAGGGTAAGCTTTGTTATCCAACATCAAAATGGACGTTTTGTGATGATTTCTGGTCAGAAGTTTTGCTGATTTTGGGAGGGTTAGTAGTAGTCAATGACAGGCACTTGTCTCTTGTTGTGAAGCATTCTTAAGAAAAAATTTATGACCACAAGACATGTACAGTATCCTATCAGGTAGTGAGACGATGACCATTAAGGAAGGGCATTAGAATATTGTAATATTTCTTTAATGGTCATCTTAGTTAGTCTTTAGTTTATTAGGCAATTTCCATTTTTGTTTTTAGTTCACGATTGTTTCTTTTAGAAACATCGCCTTTGTAAATCTATATAAGGAGCTTTCATCTACTCTATTTAATACAACATCAATTTACCATAACAATTTTTCCCATCCTAGGTTTCCACATCAACTCTTGTGCACTATCTTTATTGTGTGTTATTTCTTTTCAGATTTCAGTTTGGTGCTACTAATTCAGTTTTATTTACTATTGATTCACCCCCCCCCCCCCACCCTGAGTAGTAAATCTATGTTCTATAGTTTCTTTCTCCAATTTTTAATATGCTTGCACAATATTTATTGATAGTATATGAATATGATGTGATCTTGTCTAGCTCTAATGATTGTGTTAAGGTTTTAGGATCGTTGCAAATGTAATAGCACTATCTTATTGTATGTGTTTTCCAAATGCATCGATCTCTTTGTATTTATACATGACAAGGACAAGAAGAGACATGTCCCTTCTTGGGACATGTCTATTCATTAATTTATTTTATCAATTTAACTATTTAGTTATTATGAGAGTAATTATAATCTAACTGTCTATATATATATATATCAATGTATATAATAATATCAATTATTTTATATATTGATATATGTATATATATATAATAAATCATTTCTCATAATAATCATATAGTCGGTATTATTTATCTGACCGATGCTACAAACATCAACACTCCCTCTTAGCTAGGGAGGATAAATCAATCCAATGTCAACACTTCAGACACTTGACAACATCGATCATATGATGTAAGCAATAAAGGCATCATCCTCAAGATGTAATCAATAGAAACATAGTCTCAATATGTAGATTGCCTCCATCGGCGATTCTATCCACAAGTTCTCAGGTGGAATGCCTCCATCGGCGATTCTATCCATTTGATATCTTGAGTATTGGCCTATCAGAATGTCAACACGACATTCACCAAATATTCTGAGTATTGGCCTATCAAAACATCAACATAAGATATTCACCAAGTACTCAATAAGGTACTAACCTGCAGAATGTCAACACATGATATTCACCAAATACCTATCATATATCTATACAAACAACTCATAGACCGTCAATTTAATGACATCTAACACTTAGTTGTTGATTTACAAGATATATCTATACAAACAACTCATAGACCGTCGATTTAATGACATCTAACACTTAGTTGTTGATTTAATCCATCATGATTTGTTCCAACATTATAAATAATGTATATCATGATTTAAGTTATTGTAAGATCGTCACCTTCCAATAACTTTTGCAAATACAAGTGATAATCATTTGGAAGTCGTCACTTCCTCATGATTTACAGAGGGCCCAAAAGGCATTCATGATTCCTAGTCCTTTGACTATTATAGATTCTTGATCATTGGAGAATCCATCTCAGTATGGACTACTCCCTCTGAATCAATACGACCAAGATTATCAAAAGTTGATTTAACCATATCCTCTATTTGCTCCCTTTGAATCTCAAGTTCTTGTATCAACCTCTTGTCTTCTTTTGAAATGTCAGAGTCCCTCTGCATCTGGTCTCAATCATCAATACGTTTGCAAGCATTAAGTTCTTTCTCCCTTGAATGCAATTTTCTTATGCTTCGATTCTGAAGGTACGTCAAAGAGAGATTACAAATAGCTCACTAAACTATCTCGACCGAAAATACCAATGATAGAAGCATACAAGATTTTACTAACCAATAGTATAACATGAATTACAAACTTAAAAAAAAAATTATGTGCATTAATAAAACATGGAATACTTATCTTTTATAAATTTCAAGTATTTCATTCTGTAAGGTGAGCCCATATAGAAAATATCATGCAAATTCACAAAATGAAGTCATCGTTCTCAAACATTACTAGAATTATTCACATGACCTATCTTGAATATACAAAGGTTCTATACACTATCACAACCTTCAATCTTATTATACCCTTCAAGCGGTTAGGCTTTTAAAGAAGGAACCTCGCTCTTTTACAGATTTTGCATAGACCCGTACACAGTCGGTCATAACTTTTGAACCCGACACTTTCTTTCCAATCACTCCAGATTCTTATAAATTTGTTTTTACCAACATATCCAAAATTTAGCAAAATCCAACGGTGTATTTGTTAGATATAGTCCTCGTACTGAGACTGTATTTTCTGAGACAGTAACACATTCACCATCAACAAACTACTCTCTTACATTTGCAATTTGGCTCTGAAATCATGTTAAGGTTTTAGGATCGTTGCAAATGTAATAGCACTATCTTATTGTATGTGTTTTCCAAATGCATCGATCTCTTTGTATTTATACATGACAAGGACAAGAAGAGACATGTCCCTTCATGGGACATGTCTATTCATTAATTTATTTTATCAATTTAACTATTTAGTTATTATGAGAGTAATTATAATCTAGCTTTATATATATATATATATAGTAATATCAATTATTTTATATATTGATATATATGTATATATATATTAAATCATTTCTCATAATAATCATATAGTCAGTATTATTTATCTGACCGATGCTACAAACATCAACAGATTGAATATATATATTTGTATGTGTTTCTTATGTTATGATTGCAGGATTCAAATCCATGATCACATTATTCAAAGAAATATTTACTTGGTAACATATATGAAAAACTCGCTGAGTACTGAAAAACTCATGAATATTTACACCATTAACTCCCCAAGGCAGAAGAATATAATGCCTGGGATGCAAAAGATACTCATTCTAATTTTATTTTGACTGAATCCTTTTGCTCCTCCAATGAAAAAACACCCTCCCAACCTTTGACAAGGTCATTTACAGTGATTTTGCGCCAAGGAGTGAAAATTTGTTGTTCATTGGTCCATCCAGTTGTCTTGTTCAAGGCCATCCACACGAAGAAAACAAATAAGTTAGCTCTGAAATGTCTCAATGACCTTACCTTGTGCAAAATATAATCTTCGATTGCGCAAAAGTAAGGTAGAGGAAATATTAGGTGGTCCAACTGATTTGGATGATATACGTCCTTACGGTGATTGGACAGCACAGGACTAGCCTCCATTGTTTGCCAAGGATGACATCTATGATTTGGAGAGGTAGGCTATGGAGGAGGAGAGGGGTGGATTTGGATTCACATTGAGGAGGATGAGGAGGTTGAGGATGATGAGTCATTACCAATGCCAGCAGCATCTACATCCAGGATGGAGGTTGAGTCCCAACCTCTCATGCCGGGTGAGGAGGTGCAGTCACAACAAACTCCTAGGACTAGACCCTCTAGTTCTACCTCTCTCCTGGTTTTTACTAGAGCTTGGAAGACAAAGATGTAAAATGTTTTGATATTGTATTTACTTTTAGTTTACGAAAACAATTTGCTATTTTAATTTTGCTTCAAACTATCAAGCTACCAACAATCAGCATTCCACATGAGGATGCTATTTTGTACCCAATTTGCATTTAAATCAATTAAATATATCTAGACTCAGCTTGCTTCTTTTATTTACTCATTTATTGACTCATCAAATGCATCTCTACATTGAATTTTGCAACAAAAAAAAAGCATTTCTAATTAAATTTAAGCAAATTTTTAAGCTGTCAAGTTTTGGGGGGCCTTGGTGAGTTTTAAAGTTTTTCAACTATACTTCATAAGATATAGCCCTAACCCTAATTTGTTGTAATTGTGATACTAGGGCAAATTAGGAAAGGTTCATTACACTTAGCCATAAGTATAAAAAGTCCCAGAAGTTTGAAAAACTATGCATATGGTAAAAATAGGCATTTGGAGTGATCTAATAGGCATCTGACCCAAGGTGATACTAGCTTAATCTAGATAGAAATTGGGTTCAAATTTGCTATAAATCCTATTGTCAGAATATACAGAACAGATACAAGAGCAGCAATTGTTATCGGAGCCGGCACAGCAAGACAATATTGCATTAGATTTGAAGCTACAGGTATCAATCAATACAGGGTTAATTGGATGAACCTTATGAGCAGACTATTTTGTGGGAGACATACTCTTTCAGCTAGGCCAAATATCTTGTTACTTCTTAGCCTACCCTCTATTGTTTCGTTGCTGTACTAGCATTGGAAGATCCATGAATGGTACATGAGTCTAATATTTATGCTAACTTTACTCATCAATAAATTCAACCAAAATAGGCTGATACAACAGTGACCAAACTTACCCAATAGAGCTTGCTAATGTCAGCTGTAGTTTGATAATAAGTTGACATGGCATAGAAAATTGTTTTCAACAAGGAATCCTTAACTAGGCCTGCAAGAAAGTACTGATGAACATTTTCTAGTATCCAAATTTCAACCATGAAATGCATTAGCAGAACCTTACATTGTGTTGTATATTCAATTCATTGTTGGCTAATTTTAAAACCTTTCAGAAAGACCCTGTTTACCTTTACAGAATGTTTCCTACATTGAATTTTATAAATGCAATAAATGTTATATTCGGCAACATGGAGATTTTCCATTCAAGATTTATCTTTAAGAACTTTGGACTACAAGATTTCCTTACTCTTAGAATACTCGGTGAAAGGCACTAATTTGGGAATGGTGCTAATCTTGTGTTTACATTGTTTAGCTCTTGTTCAATATTCACTTTTTGGATTTTCTTTTTGCCTCTCCTTGCAATGTAACTAGTTGTGTGTTCAATCCCCATTGACCTATTTGGCCACATGTGTGTAGGTTAATATAATTTTCTTTCTTTCTTTGTCACAGATCTGAACAAAACGACAATTGAATACATAAGACTAATGGTGAGGGGAAATATAATATGATTGAGAGCAGAAACATTTAGTATACATTGTAACATACAAGACTTGTGATGAGGGTAATGATGACGAGATTGAGCACAGAAACATATGTATACATAATTACACACATATAGGCAAATGTAGATATTGATATCATTGCCATGCAATGTTTAGATCACCAACCTAAGAGATGCCAACTTGATGTACGATCCCACCTTATATACAACCCCACCTTATAGAGCCCACAAAGAATTTTTATGCCATTTACCTTTCTCTTGTTTACTTCATGGTAGCAAAAATTGTTTTCAGATTTAAATCAGCAAGATTTAAAGATTTTTATTTTAAACTCATCATTTAACAAAGAAAAACTCAAGTTAGGGTTAGGTTTGGAATTTTCAATAAACTAAAAAGGGGAAAAAGGAAAAAGGTTCGATTTCTTGCAGAATATGGCCAAAGATCCGGAATATGCCATTTTTCCATGTGGTTTAATTGGATAAAAATTACAATTTACTCCAGAGAAATCACCAGAAAATTGTTTCATCAAATTTCATGCAAAACTCATGATTTTAGCAATGAAAAAATTAGGAAATGATCAGATTCTTGGAAAATCGTTTTTTTACCCAATTTTCACTACTACAATTTAAATTTTGTATTCCATGTTTTGGCCTCATGACCAAGGCCACTAGTAAGCCAGGACTTGCCAATCACCCTACAACTGAATAACATAATGCAAGCCTCTAGAAAAAATAATTTGTCTGGCCACTGCAAGATCCCAAGTGTCAGTGTCAAGCAAATGACAGATATCTGACATGAATAGATTTTTATTTCATGTTTTTTGGAGAAAATGTTCAAAATGCTGCCAAGAAATAAGCCTATTAAAAAAGGAGAGTTAGGGTGAGGTCTCATGGGGGTTTAAGCTTCTAAATTTCAGGAAGAGGAGGTCCCATAAAGAAAAAAGAAATTTGTTACGGGATTATTTGGAGTCTTTTCCTGGAAAATAGGAGCTCTAACTTTTTAAGCTCACATATTTGAGCGGGTGAAAATGGGGCGGGGCTAGAAATTACCCCACCAGCTTAAGAATGTTATCTGCCACTTGTCAAACATCTAAGTTTAGATTTCTCTTAAAAAATAATTTTGGAGGGAAAATGAATATTTTTGACTCATTTTTATCACAGCACAGAGTAGAGAAGACAAAGGCATTGTATGAGACCACCAGATTCCTTAAAATACAGAGCTTAAACTTTTAAGCTGAACTGCGCTACAAAAATCATGGGACTAGCTGCTTTAAAATATTCCTAAAAAGTCTCAGCACCTTCAGCTCTATTTTTTAGGAAGCCCACCTCCATGGGACCCAGCCTTAGCAATCCCTAGAAAAATTTGATAACATCTGACGCAAGAAAGGTCAATTAGGAATTTTCAAAGGCTCAACAAAAATATGATTCAAAGTTTTACATAAATTTCAAATACCTTCAAATTACAAAGGCTGCAGTGAACTTTTGTAGCATTTCTTGTTGCCAACAATCATTTCCTTTCAAAAGACAATTGACAAGTGGGTTCCATGTGAAAGCATCAGGGACAAGCCCTTCATCATCAACTGCTTTAATGAGAAAGCTGGTAGCCTCATTCACCAAAAATGATTTGCAAAGCCACCCTATTAGTGTGTTGTAAGTTATAATGTCACGTGTAATACCTTCTTCATGCATTTTGTCAAAGAGCTCCTTAGCTTCTAATATTCTGCCCTCTTTGCAAAGGCCTTTAATGAGAGTGTTATAGGTGATGCTGTCTGGAGTACATCCTCTATCACACATGTCCTTAAAAAGCTTTCTTGCATCAGATGATCTATCTGCATTACAGAGCCCATCAATCAAAACATTGTATGTATTACTGTTTGGGATGACTCCCTTCCACAGCATTTCTTGAAACACATCCAATCCCTTCTCAGTGTCAGTGACCTTGCAGAATCCTTTTATCAATGTGTTGTAAGTAATAACATTTGGAACACATCCTGCTGATACCATTTCATTTATTAGCTCCAAGGCCTTCTCAATGCCACCTTTCTGCACCAACCCATTTATTAAAGTATTATAAGTGACTGTATTTGGAACTATGCCCTGTGGTAACAAGTGGTTGAAAATCTTCAAGGCCTCACCTATTCTGCCTTCTTTGCATAGACCAAAAATAAACGAGTTATATGTGATTATGTCAGGGGTACAGCCCTGTCTTGACATTCTATTCATTAAATCAACTGCTCTATCCATTTTACCCTCTTTGCATAGAACGTGGATGACTGTGTTGTATGTTTGTACGTTCATGGCAACACCCCTACTAGACATTTCTTCCAGAACCTTATCAACATCCTCCATTCTTGCTTCTTTACAGAGACCATGAATAAGCGTTGTGTAGGTAGCAACATTTGGAGAACATCCCTTACTTGTCATCTCATCAAAAAGCTGATAAGCTTTTATGGAATTTCCTTCCTTGCAAAGCCCACGAATCAAAATACTGTAAGTAAAAACATTTGGTTCACATCCATTTTGCACCATTTTTTCATTTAAAAACTCCCTAGCTTCTTTCACTCTGTCTTCCTTCAGCAGCCCATCAATTAACATGTTGTAAATAGCAATATTAGGTTGTAAACCATTTTTAGACATGTAATCTAGAAGAATTCTAGCTTCATCAACTTGACCATTTTTGCATAGCCCATTGATCAGTATATTGTAAGTAAATACATTTGGACTGCAGCCACGAAGTAACATTTTATGAAATAGGTTTCTAGCCTCAGAAATCTCTCCAGACTTACAGAAACCATCAATGAGATTATTGTACGTGAAAACATCAGGCGTGCACCCCATCAAAAGCATCTCATGTAAAATTTTAAGCGCCTCCCTTGCTCTGTTATCCTTACAAAAAGTGTCTATGAGGGTATAATATATAATGGCATTAGGGACACAGCCATGCTTGGGCATTTCGTGCAGCAAGCGGCAAGCAAACTCTACCTGTTTCATTCTGCAAAAGGCCTTAATGATGGTACCAAAAGTGAAAACAGTAGGAGAAACCCCAGCACTAAGCATGCTGTAATAAACAGACTGTGCCATTTGGTAACAATTCTGTGAAACCAGGATGTCAAGCAACACATTGAATGACTTCACTGTAGGCTCGCAGTTGAATTCGCTCATTAAATTAAGAACACGAGCAGCCTGACCTGGTAATTGCGCTCTTGCATAGCATTGCATTACCAAGATAAAAGTCCATTCCTGACAGATGCATCCTTCGGCCTTCATTTGCCTTAGAAGTCTGTGAACCTCTTCAAACTGCCCAGCATATCCCATTTTCCTTATTATGGCATGGTAGGTCGCCGTAGTGTGGGTGTACCCCTTTTGTCTGGATGCCCAATTGAAGGCATTCAGCGCAGTAGATGTGTCAAGAGGTAACTCTAACAAGCTTAATAGCCTCATGGGTGTAAGACCATTTATAGTCTCAGCAAGCTCTTCAAACCCTAGTGGCCTTGACAGCCTTCCCCGTTTACTTGACCCCTGTCTTAAGCCTCCTTCCTCTGCCACCTGGTTTTCTGATGCAGTCAATGGAGTATTGGAGGAGAAAGGAAAATGGCATGTGAGTAGGCTGAAGATGGATGTTTGGACAAGGTGGATGCATGTCATGGAGGGATTGCCTCTGTATAAATAAGCATGTGAATACATTGAACAGGGATGTTTTAGCAAAGTGGTTATGTGGGTTCGAGGGATTCAATCTACATATGTCTGTGTCTAAAAATCATTATTTTCAGATTCATCCCTCTTCATTTACATCATAAATAAAATAAACTCTGATTAAAAACAATCCAAGCCTTTGTTTTTCTGCTTAATTCTTCCATCTCCAAAAAAATAAAGCAATTTGATTTATTGCATAAAATAGTGAGTAAAATTCCATTCTAGATTACGAGAAATCAAATTTGATTTGGGTTTACTCCACTCCTCTGAGGTAAAGCTTTTCTTCTCAGTTACAAATACCATGCAATTATTTATTTCAGTCCAGGAAAGTAGGCAGAAAAACTCACTGCCTCAAAACCGTATTTATATTTTCCTCGCAATTTCTCGATGTTCGACGTCTCCTACTTTTATCTCATGGATCTTTTAACAGAGTGAGCTCGGTTTGCAAATATCGTTGACATTGATTGCTTGGTGACGACTGAAACCTTATGGCAGGCATAAGGCCCGCACACCTTAGAATTTTTTATTTTGTTTTAAATGCATAAATTAGTTAAAAGAAAAAGAATATACAAGAGGTACCAATGATATGGAAGGAGGTTCTAGGCGAGAGGAGCCAGAAGGTGTGCGCCCTAACTTTTGAGGTCTATGTGGCAACTTGGGGTCCATGTGGGTCGCCACATGGACCCCAAACCATTTTTTTTCCTTCTATGTTGCCTAGTCGGCAACCCCAAATCAAAATTTCTAGCATTGACTCATCCATATGCCACATCAACAGGTCCACTTCCGCCAACGTGTCAAAAAGACCTCCTTTCGGTGCCTCAAGTGAGATGTGTGTGGGCCCACCACTGAAAAGTCTTCTCCTTTTCGTTTGTAGTGGATAGGGTGGCCTCGTGGTATTCAACCACATGGCCAATGAATCCACTATGAGCACCGCCTTATCTTACCGTCGACACCTTACACTACAATGTCCCTCTGCATTTAATACATGTCACCTCTCCTTAATTCCACCACCCTGGTTATATGAATCAATGCATATACCATTTACTACGCTTGTCTCCTCGCGGATTGTGCCATCTTTCATCCCTTCCTATCCCACCTTTTCTAGACAGTTCTATCAGTTTGGGACCGAAACGTGAGTGCAACAACACCCTGCAACTTTGCCATGGAAGCATTACCTGCTATCTTCGTCATCAGTATTTTTCACTTGCATGAAGGTATATCAATTGTTTCCTTTCGCATTTCTACGATTCAATAGTTTTTTCTATTTCCATTGCATTGAATTCTTCACTCTCGACGAGTTCTCCTTGATTTGCAACTTGTTTTGCAAGTGTTGTGAGTGTCTTTGTCCATAACGAGCATGGGGGCTACATGCAATGCTTCAAATGGGTGGTATTTGATCCAGGTGAGAGTTATTTCCTCACTAAGGCCACCAATTAATAAGAAAAGGCAATCACATATGGGTTTGTGCTTTCATTTCTTCAGTTTTTCTAATCTATTATTTTGTTTGTTGAGGACTTGTCTTTTGGGTCTTTGTGTTTATGAGCACAATCTGCAATGCTCATAAACACTTTCATGTACAAAAGGGAAACATACTTATTTGCTCTAATGTCACAGTCATATTTCGTTTGCTCGTTTTGCTAGTTTTAAGCATGGAAGTTGTTATTCGGCTTATGGGTTGCATGGAAGGGATTTTGGTTTGAATGTTTCTTTAAGCAAATCGATGAATCTTTGTTTCTCCACACTTTATAACTTTGGTCATGTATTGGGTGGAGTTTCTATTCATTTGGTGTTGCTAGATAGTTATAGAAATTGCCATAGGTTTTTCTCTGATTTGTATTTCTATGTTTTATTGTTGTTAGTGTGTTATATCATGTGTTTTTCTACTAAGAACAACTATTACATGTGTGGGGAGTTTATTTGGAAGTTGTAGTAGTTTCTATGCTATTTTGAGATCCGATTTTAGGGTTTTATTTGATGTCTTTTATAGTAGAAATGTATTGCTACACATTTCAAGGGTTTCATGTTTATTACAAACACTGGTCTTTTCCTAAAACCTTTGGGACTCGATATTGTTTTATTTCTTTAAATATTTCTATCATAAATTCTAAAGAATAGCGCCAAAACTCAAGAACTTGTATATTTGGACATCACTACATAAAAAATCTTTCAAGGGATTCGAGATTCACCCATGATTTACTTGTAAATTTCCTTCATGTTTCTTGATGTTTTCTATGTATTCTTCAATGTAGTTATTTGAGAACTTTAAACTCCATATATTTTCAGATAGGGTTTTTTAACTATGTAAACTATGGCTTTTAAAATTTCATAAAAACCTTTTCATAGTGTTTATATTTCATTTTCATTTCTATAACATTTGTCAACTTTTAATTCTAACCAAGCTCTTAAATCTAGAATCTAGAACATCAAAACATCAAAACATAAGTATCCCCTAACGATGTAAATGATCTTAAAGTAAAAATTGAAGTTGCCACAATCTTCTCTAAGACTAAATAAATAATTATGACTGATTTTGAACTAAGGTAGCTAAGGTGTCTCTAAAACATCTTTTACGACAACTAATAGTCATTATGGACTTTATTGCCTTTTGATTGTATAAATACCAATCCCAATGTCACTTAGGTAGTTTGTCAAATGTTTTAGTACGTGTACTTGTATTCACTTAGTTTGTCAAATAATCTTCTTGTAAATAAAGGATGAGACTGTGATCAAGCATAGAGAACTCTTGTAGAACAAATACCCTCTCGGTCCTTTGCCTTTAGCCTAAGGTTCATGCTCTTACATTAGATAGTTAAAAAGATTTTGTAGATTTGATAGAAAACTCTCTAACAAAATAAAAAAGACAAACATGTTTAGAACCAATAACTCCAACATCAATCATCTTCTTTTTTCTTGGTAAAGAAATTCTCATTTTTAGATTGTGTTTGGTTTTTAGATTCTTTAGTGAAAACTTTGGCTACTACTTTATAAATTAGGGATTTTCTTTCATTCATTTATGAATTTGAATCCCTTTTTACTATGAAATAATCAAACTAGTGATGCAAGAAGATTAAAAAAATATAAATTTGTTTCTTGATTTAGGTTGGTGGTAAAGATGTCAATTAGTTGTTTTTTAAGGAATTACCAAGGAAACCAGCAATCTAATGTTCTAAATCTTTGGAGAAATAAAGATGAACTTTCCCCATTCCTTAGTGTGGTGTTATAAAAATCATCATTGTTAGCTCTTGTTCACTAATATATGAAAATTTTAGCTAAATAGCAAAGAATTATGGTGTATTCCTTAGGAAGATGCAAGAACCATTCTAAAGGTCAATATCATAAATTTTTAGGAGATAAGATCAGTTTCCAGGATCTGGGGGGATTGGGTCACAATCTTGCAACACAAGTCGAATGAAATATTCATTACCTCTCTTGGAAATGGTTATTGATTTGGTAATCAATCAAAAAGATTGGGTCACAATCTTGTTGTTTTCGCAAGTGAGTAAAGTTGGATTGTTTATTCAAGAGACATGTGGTTTTCTACTCAAACTTAAATATCTATATATCTTAGGTGTAGTGCCACTCTAGCTCTGTCATCATAAGTAGGTAATGTAGTTTGGACATTTGACCACAGGACTGGTGCTTCACCTTCTACATAATTGTAGGCAAATGGAATGACATCACATTGTCTACTAGGTGTTTTAATTCTCATGGTTGGACATTTATATTGAATGCAGATACAAATCAATGGATCATTCCATGATTAAATCATTATGGCTTTAATTATCTTTAACTGATTGGAGTGTTATCCATTTTGCTCAACTGCAAAACATTTTACTACTTTGCTAGACATAGGAAAGTAAAGGTAGAGTTTACAAGGAAATATCAACCTCAACTTTGGTATATGGCAAACCAAACCAATCTCCATTTAGTCATGCTTGAACATACTTACAATGAATTAATGTATATTTAAAGAAAAAAGAAGGTCTAGGGTAATGTACATTTGCATTTCCACATTAAGTTTTAATTAGTCAAATTTTGATTTTATATCACTCTCATCTCATTCCATCTAGGTTTAATTTAATTATGCTTAGGCCTATGAATGTTGTGTGTAGGGTAATTGTTTCTTTTCCTACATTTTGGTGACCACATAAATTTCATATTTATATAGAATTGTTTCAATTTTCAAATTTACTTTGACACTCTCTACATGTATTGATTTTCAAACCATTTTTTAGCATGTCTAAGGAATTCCTAAGACCCATAGATCAAGTGTGTTATCATAAAATTATATACAAATCTATTATATGCAAATTTAATTTCAATATTAGTGTTAATGGTCAATTTCCAATTTCATTTCATTTTAGGAGTTTTTAGTATGGTTCAATTACAATTATAGAAGAAATAATTGATTTACGGTTAGGGTTAAAATATGGTTCATATAAGTAAAGTTATCATTTCTCAAGCATGTGTATAAATTAGTGTTTGGATAAGATTATTCATAGACACCTTACATTTTCATTGTTTTAGTTTTTACAATTCAAATTGTTCTAGTTTTACTTCTCACAGACACCTTGCACTTGCATTTACTACGCTTCACCTCTCCTTACTTCTCTTGACTATTAAATATACAAATCAATACTTTTGTAGGTAAATATTAAAAGCATAATTTATGGTAAACATATAAGAGAATAGAAACTTTTGTAATGTTCTCATGTAGGAAAATTGAAGTGAGTACAACTTGGATTGCACAAGCAATTTTCCACCTAGATCCTTGAGTTGGCAACTCCAAATCAAAATATATGCACGTTTTTTGTATGTGTGTGTGTGTATAGATTGAAACCCATCAACAATGTAATTGGAAGAACAATATGTATGTATAAGTGTGTGTGTGTGTGTGTGTGTGTGTGTGCATGTATATATGTGTATGCATTTACACACACACACACATATCTATGTATGTAAGTATATGCATGACACTTTCGAGGGGTGAGGGGCCAAAACATGCACATCCTAACTTCAAATATCACCAATAAAATATCTTACATGCAATGTGATGATTGGACCATGATGTCAAAAAAATATACATGACCATACATATTTTTATTTCAATTTATTTCACTTTAGCATTCAATTATATTTCTAAACCCCAACAAGAACATGTTGTTGTTTGAAACCTTTAGAGTCATGAACTATGTTGCACTATTACATTTAGATTTAATGGACTATGCAACACAATTCAAAAGTATTAAGGTCTTCAAATGGTATAGTGTCCTCATTGAATGGACCCTACATGGCAAAGTTGCACTATGTTGTTGTACTTACAATTCAGTCCCAAATAGATTGAATACTCCACAATGGGTGGGATAGAAAGGAATGGAAGATGGCCTCATTCCTGAGGAGGTAGGTGTAGTAAATGGTATATGCTTAAATTCATGTAACTAGGGTGGTGGAATTAAGGAGAGGTGACACATATTAAATGTGATGGGACATTGTAGTGTAAGGTGTTGATGGTAAGATAAGGTGGTGTTGATAGTGGATTCAATGACCATGTGGAAAAATTCCACGAGGCCACCCCATCCACTACGTATGGAAGGGAGAATACTATTTTTTGGTGGGCTCGTGCACATCCTAGTCGAGGCACCGAAAGGGGGTCTTTTTGACATCTTGGAGGAAAGGGATCCTGTAATGTGGCTTATGGATGAGTCATTAAAAAATATTTTGATTTGGGGTTGCCAACTCAGCAAGCAACCAAGCCTATCATGTGGTACCTTGGAAGATAGGGTGCACACTTTATGGCTCCTCCCCTAAATATGTAAATTGAAAGCACAATCCTTTTTCAATTATGCATACTAGTCTTATTGCATCATCAAGACATCTTGCTAATACAAGATTACTAGTATTAACAATGAAAAATACATTCCTTTTACGATTAAGAATAGTAGACTTCTTGCATCAGTAAGACATATTGATGATGCAAGAATACTAGTATTGACAATTGAAAACACAATCCTTCATTAATATGTGAATCAGAAACACGTTCCTTCAATAATATGTAAATTGAAAGCACATTCCTTTTTCAATTAGGAATACTAGACTTCTTGTATCATCAAGACATCTTGTTTATGTCACCCGAGTAGTATTGACAATGGAAAATGCATTCCTTTTATAATTAGGAATAGTAGACTTCTTACATTAGCAAGACATCTTGATGATGCAAGAATACTAGTATTGACAATTGCAAACATATTCCTTCATTAATATGTAAATTGTAAATACATTCCTTCAACAATATGTAAAGTCCAAAAAAAATTCTTCACAACCAATAAAGGTGTTGGCGTCTTGTCTAAATCATCATATACATCATGTAGTATGAAAATTCAATTAGTTGTGCAAAATGAGAATACTACCTATCAAAAAGTATGTGTGAACATAGAAGTTTTAGTGCTTTGATTCTGAAAACAAAACCATCCATAAGTTAGCTAAACCAAATAGTAAAATAAATCGTTGGAGAGGTGGGTGCTTCTCTTGAGGCTTCAACAGGAACCATGTTCTCATCCCCTGCGGTTTTTTGTCTTCTACCAACCACACTTTGGATTGTGTTTCCATAACTAGCGATGGCAGAAAATTGTGGGATCTCTACACAATAGTTGTGCATAGTAGTAAAAGTGAGAGGTGGTGAAGAAGGTGAACAATTAAAATATATAGATAAGTTGGGGATGTTTATGTTGATCATCTCTTGTATAATGCCATGCCCTTGTGGAAAGAGAGTGGATGGAGTGGATATACTAATTAACATCTTCTTTCTATCCAAATCCCTGGTTTTCTCTACAATCATCCTTTCATCTACCTCATGTTCCTTGGTTTCCTTCTCTCACTTTTGTCTTTCCTCCTTTTCTTTATTCTCCTTAGTGCAAGAGAACCTTTATTTTTGTTTGGATTGTAATCCTTTTTTCATGTAAGGATTTCCCTAAGGTCATGTTGACCAAGTCTTGGAATCCACTAGGGGTTTGAGGTCCTTCTAGGTCCTTAGGTTCCAGGTAGAAGGCTATAGTTTTTTAGCCCTTCTCTTTGCAAATGATGAAAGGCGATGTCATGAGATTTTGAGCATGTGGAATGAGTTTTGGAGTCTAGGTGTGGTCTAGGACTCCTTGGGAGCTTCCCAAATCCACTAGGAAGCAAGAATAAAAAATTTGTCACATTTGTTGCAAAAGTTGCTTAGCAACTTTTGCAACTTTGAAAAGTTGCTCGGTGTCTATAAGCCTTAATCGGCTTTTAAGAGCTCAAAACATCCCCTAACCCTAACCTAAGGCTATATATGCAAACCTTGGCTCAAATCCTAAGGTTGGAAGAAGTACTATATGGAGGATCAATTCTAGAAGTGTGCACAGTTTTGGCTTTTGATTGTATTTCAATGATCAATGAATTAATGGATGGAATGTTGAACTAGATCTAGAATCATGATATATGTTAGATGATAGTGTGCATATCTACATTGATATTTTGAAACTAGATTAGGATTTACCTTCATTTTCCTTGTTTTGGTTTTAATTCTTCAAAAGTCTCTGCTCACTAGTTTCTACCAGGAGCGCTGAAGACATGAGGGTCTAACTCACTATCCCACCGTCCAATCTATATGGCCTTTTAGGGATAGTGAGTAGACTCCATGAGTGTACCATATGTAGAAGGAGGGGCCCTGGAGTGCATGCAAAGAATTTATACAGTCAAGCCCTAGGCGAGCCATGGTGAGCCTGGCTAGGAAAGACTGAACAAAGAGGAGAAATAAGTTGTAGAGGTGAAATAGAAAGTGAGATTTAGGAGTTTGAGGTCTTGGATATGTTCATTTCCAAGATCTGGATGCAAGGGGAAGGTGTGATCAATCCATCTCATTATCCAAGAGTAGAAGACACTTCATGCAATCAGAGAAGGCCCTAAAACCTACCAAAAGCACCTATTTTTGGTTAGGTAGTTGTACAACCTGGGAGGAACCTAAAACCTCCAAAATCCTTGAGAGGTTACCTCACATTGTGAGAATCCATAATTTGTTTGTAGGGTCATTTGGAGACAAATAGGTGTAAAGTCCTATTTTCTCATAATGGAGGCCTAATTGGGGCTCTTCCTTGTAGCCCTAGATTACAAAGGAAGTATGAGATCAGTAAGAAGGATTGATGAAGTAAAGGTTGAAACATGTCTAATAACATCATTTGAGACACTTTCCAACACTTCCTAACCTCTGAAAGTTCCCAAGCTCATTTGGAGGTGTCAAACCCTTATCCTAGCTTAAGGGTCATTATGTGTGTGGAAGTGCTAAGCACCAAGAATGTTGGATTGTCTTGGTTGATCAATGTTGGTAGTTTGGTTGGGGTGTAGGACTAGGTTATGGGCATCCTATAGGTCAGTGGAGTTAGTGAGTACACCTAAGGGTCACCAGGTAAACCTAAGCAAGGGCTTGTGACTAGCTCTTCCCAACCTCCCTATCAGATTGGTATCAGAGCCCCAAAAGTTTTTGGGATTGCATAGTGCATGTTAGAGTGTGAATCTAGTGGGTCCTCAATCATGGTGACCAATGTGGAGTTAGCCAAGAAATTTGAGGACCAAGAACTAGACAATAGGATGTTAAGGGAAAAGATAGCCCAATTGGAACAAGCATTGGGTGAAGTACAATTAAAGACTGAGGAAGTCAATGACAAACTAGATTGGAGAGAGGCAAAGGAAAAGTAGATCCCTAAGAAGGACAAGACTCTAGAGCCAGAACCCATATTTCTTGAACAACTATTTTAAAAATCATTGAAAGCCATGAATGGGAAAGCTTTAAAAGGAATACCACTATTCAATGGTAAGACAAAGGCAGATCTAGTCATGGATTGGATAGAGGGCATGGAAAATCACTTTGAGTGTGATGGAATTAGTGAGGCACAAAAGGTAAGAGTGGCCAAATCTAGGCTTAGAGGCTCTGCCTTAACATGGTGGAAGTTTATTCAAACTGAGAGAGAAAAGGAGGGAAAGAATCCAATCTATTCTTGGAAGGGCATGGTGAGTAAAATAAGAGAAGCCCATATGCCAGATGATTATGAGATTCAACTACATAAAAAGACACAGATTTTGAGACAAGGACCTTGATGTGAGTTCCTATACAAAGGAATTTCAAAAACTTTGTATGAGGTCCAATGTAGTAGAAGTTGAGAGCATTAAATTATCCAGGTATTTGAATGGCTTGAAGTGGAGCATTCAAGAGGAGATGAATCTTCTCAGTCCCAAGATAGTGCACCAATGTTACCAATTGGCTATCAAGATTGAAGACAAGAGCATAAGGAAATAAGATCAAACCTCCAAGAGTAGAGGTGGAGGAAGGGATCAAAGAGGACATAGAGGAAGCTATCAAGGTAGAGGGACTGAACATAGAATTCAAGGAGAACCCAAGCCAACAGAACATGGTGGGGAGTCATCTTCTAGAGGAAGTTTTGGTAGAGGTAGAGGTAACCAAGGAAGCTCCAACAGAGGTAGAAGTGTAGGTAGGAGAGTTCATAGTTTTCTAACATGAAATGCTACTATTGTGGACAAATGGGACATCCAGCTTATAGGTGCCCAGATAAGGAATCTTCTTCAAATACAAAGAAGAGAGTGGCCTACACTCAAGAAGACACTTCAAGTGTCAAGTCACTAGAGGTTAGCCACATTGAATCAGAAATGGGTGAGAATCTAATGTTTAGGAGGGTGTTCATTAGGAAACCAACAAAGGAAGAAACAAGGCAGAGAAGAGCACTCTTTAGAGTGAAATGTAAGGTCATGGGAAAGGTGTGTAAGGTGATTGTTGACTCTGGCTCTATAGAAAACATTATAGCAGAAGAGGCAGTGAAGAAACTTAATCTTCCCAAGGTACCTCACACCAATCCTTATAAAGTGACATGGCTAAACAATGGGCAGAGTGTTCTAGTTAATGAGCAAGCATGGATTGAGTTTTCTATTTGGGGATACAAATATAAGTTATTATGTGATTTGATACCTATGGATGCATGTCATCTATTGCTAGGAAGGCCATGAAAGTTTGACAGAGAAGCCATCTACAATGGCAAGGATAACACTGTCACCTTCAAGAAGGATGGGAAAACTTTCAAACTCCAATCTCTGCTAGAGGAAGAAGGGGAGAAGTCCAAGACTCCTAGTGTATTGTTGAGTAGTGGAAAGGATATTCTACATGCACTCCAAGAAAAGGACAGTGAAGGATATTCCATAGTAGTGAAGCCAAAGGAAGATGAGAAGTCCATTCAAGCACCACTACCAAAGGAGATCCAAGAGGTACTTGGTAAATACAATGACATTGTGAGTGATGGAACACTAGCAACCCTACCACCTAAGAGGTCCATAAGTCATCAAATTGACTTCATACTAGGAGTCTCCTTGCCAAATAAGGAGGAATACAAGCTTACACCGGAGCAAAACCAAGAGGTGGCTAGGCAAGTCCAAGAGTTGCTTGATCAAGGACTCATTAAGAAGAGCATCAACCCATGTGCAGTACTAGTGGTCCTAGCATCTAAGAAAGGTGGCAAGTGGAGGCTTTGTATTGATTCAAGGGCCATCAACTGGATAACAATCAGGTATAGGTTTCCCATACCTAGGATTGAGGATTTGATGGATTGTTTGGGAGGAGCACAATACTTCACCAAGCTAGATCTCAAGAGTGGTTACCATCAAATTAGGATCAAGGATGGAGATGAGTGGAAGACAACCTTTAAAACTAATGAAGGTCTATATGAGTGGCTTGTAATGTCATTCGGGCTTACTAATGCCCCTAGCACATTCATGAGATTGATGAATGAATGCTCAAGGACCACATAGGTAGATTTGTGGTGGTATATCTTGATGACATACTTATCTTCAACAAGACAAAGGAGGAGCACTTGGCACACTTGGAGATTGTACTCAAGAGGCTTCATGAGGAGCAATTGGCAATCAACCTAGAGAAATGTGAGTTCCTCAAGAAAGAGTTAGTTTATTTGGGTTTTGTGGTATCCAAAGGTCAACTAAAAATGGACCCAAGCAAGGTGGAAGCAATCACAAATTGGCCTACACCAACTACAGGGACATAAGTAAGAAGTTTCCAAGGTCTTTCTCAATTTTATTGGAAGTTCATAAGAAACTTTAGTGGCATATGTGCACTAGTCCTAGACACCATAAAGGGTGGAGTGAAGACCAAGTTTAGATGGACACTAGAAGCCAACAAGGCATTTGAGAAGTTGAAGTAGCAAGTAGCAACACAACCCATCCTCCTACTACCTAGTTTTGACAAACTTTTCACCTTGCAGTGTGATGCAAGTGACATAGCAGTTGGAGGAGTGTTGAGCCAAGAAGATAGGCCCATACCCTTCTTCAGTGAGAAGCTTAATGAAACTAAGAAGAAGTATCCATCATATGACTTGGAGCTATATGCATTAGTCCAGTCACTTAGGAAGTGGAGGCACTACCTCCTTCCTAAAGAATTTTTAGTGTTTACTGATAACTAGGCACTTAGTTACATAAACACACAAGAGAAGTTGAGAAATAGGCACTTGAAATGGATGGAGTACCTACAAGCCTTCACCTTCACTATTAAACACAAGAAGGGACATTTGAACAAGGTGGTAGATGCACTAAGTAGAAGATTGATGACAGTGCAAGAGGTCCAATTACAAAGCATTGGCATTGAGAGTTTCAAGGAGCTCTATGGTGAGGATGAAGACTTCTCTGAAGCATACAAGGTATATTCTAAATTTGGGAATCACTTTCACAGTCCATTCTCTGAATACACTTTACAAAGTGGGTTATTGTTTAAAGGGAATTAGTTGTGTTCCCAAAGGCTCAATGAGAGAAAATATCATTCAAGAGAAGCACAATGGGAGTTTGAGTGGACATTTTGGTATCAAAAAGACAATGGAGTTGGTACAAAGATTTTTCTATTGGCCTAAGTTGCCAAGGGATGTCAGAAGATATGTAGAGCAATGTGTGGTGTATATGAAAGCCAAAGAGGGAGCCAACAATGCAGGTTTGTATCAACCCTTGCCCATTCCAAATAGGCCATGGGAGTGCATAAGTATGTATTTTGTGGTAGGTCTCCCTAAGACCAAAATAGGGCTAGATAATGTCTATGTAGTGGTGGATAGATTCAGTAAAATAAGTCACTTTATTCCTTGTAGGACCACCCATGATGCAAGCTACATAGTTCATCTTTTCTTTAAAGAGATTATAAGGATACATGGTTTTCCCTTGAGCATTATATCTAACTAGGATGTAAAGTTCATGAGTCATTTTTGGAAGACTCTATGGAGGAGACTAGGCACAAACTTGTCTTTTGGGTCAGCTTACCATCCCCAAATGGATGGACAAACCAAGGTAATAAATAGGTTGTTAGGCAACCTACTTAGATGCCTCACCAAAGAATATGGGCAGACATGGGACATGATCCTTCCTCAAGATGAATATGCCTACAATGACAACATAAATAGGACCACAGGAAGAAGCCCATTTAAATTTGTGTATGGGATTCATCCAAGAGGGGTGTGTGAGCTCAGAGATTTAGAAACTATGGAGAATAGGAGTGGCCATGCAAAGGATTTCTCTCAGACTATGAAAGAGGTACAAGAGCAGGCAAAGAAGACTATCACCAAGGCAACCCACAAGTTGAAGACCAAGGTAGACATGTCAAGGAAAGATATATAGTTTGTAATTGGAGACCATGTCATGGTGCATCTCAACAAATCAAGGTTACAAAAAGGAATGCCAACCAAACTGCAAATGAAGAGAGTGGGACCTTGTAAGGTGTTAGCCAAATATGGGAACAATGCTTACAAGGTGGAACTTCCTACAGACTTGAACATCTCACCAGTGTTCAATGTATCAGATCTGATTAGATTCAAGGGGCCATTGTTAGAGATCAGTCAGAACAGTGAAGAGATACTAAAGGACATCGGTGCTACAGTTCTACCTCCCATAGCCAAGCCACAAGCTAAGAGAGTTCTTTAATCTAGAGGAAAGAAACAAACCAAACACAAGGTGTACATGGAGCACCTCATCAAATGGAAGGGACACCCTAAATTTGAAGCAACATGGGTAGAAGAAGTTGACTTCAAGAAGTTTGGCATAGATACTTCTATCCTCTCCTCTACTATTCCTTAAACCACTTTTGTGTAGAGGGGGAGTATGGTGTATGAGAACCTTTATTTTTGTTTGGATTGTAAGCCTTTTGGCATTCAAGGATTTCCCTAAGGTCATGTTGACCAAGTCTTGGAATCCACTAGGGGTTTGAGGTCCTTCTAGGTCCTTAGGTTCTAGGTAGAAGGCTATAGTCTTTTAGCCCTTCTCTTTGCAAATGATGAAAGGTGATGTCAGGGTGATGTCATGATATTTTGAGCATGTGGAATGAGTTTTGGATTCTAGGTGTGGTCTAGGACTCCTTGGGAGCTTCCCAAATCCACTAGGAAGAAAGAATAAAAAAGTTGTCACATTTGTTGCAAAAGTTGCTTAGCAACTTTTGCAACTTAGAAAAGTTGCTCAGTGTCTATAAGCGTTAAGGCCTTAATCAAATTTTAAGAGCTCAAAACCTCCCCTAACCCCAACCTAAGGCTATATATGAAAACCTTGGCTCAAATCCCATGGTTGGAAGAAGTACTGTACAAAGGATGAATTTTGGAAGTGTGCACAGTTTTGGCTTTTGATTGTATTTCAATGATCAATGAATTAATGGATGGAATGTTGAACTAGATTTGGACTCATGATAGATTTTAGATGATAGTGTGCATATCTAAATTGATATTCTACAACTAGATTAGGATTTACCTTCATTTTCCTTGTTTTGGTTTTAATTCTTCCAAAGTCTCTACTCACTAGTTTCTACCAGGAGGGCTGAAGACATGAGGGTCTAACTCACTATCCCACCGTCCAATCTGTATGACCTTTTGGGGATAGAAAGTAGACTCCATGAGTGTACCATATGTAGAAGGAGGGGTCATGGAGTGCATGCAAATAATTTCTATAGTCAAGCCCTAGGCGAGCCATGGTGTGCTTGGCTAGGAAAGACTGAACAAAGAGGATAAATAAGTTATAGAGGTGAAATGGAAAGTGAGATTCAGGAGTTTGAGGTCTTGGATATGTTCATTTCCAAGATTTGGATGCAAGGGGAAGGTGTGATCAATCCATCTGATCACCCAAGAGAAGAAGACACTTCATGCAATCAAAGAAGGCCCTGAAACCTACCAAAAGCACCTATTTTTGGTTAGGGAGTTGTATGGCCTGGGAGGAACCTAAAACCTCCAAAATCCTTGAGAGGTTACCTCACATTGTGAGAATCCATAATTTTTTTGTAGGGTCAGTTGGAGACAAATAGGTGTAAAGCCCTATTTTCTTAGAGAGGAGGCCTAATTGGGGCTCTTCCTTGTAGCCCTAGATTACAAAGGAAGTATGAGATCGGTAAGAAGGATTGATGAAGTAAAGGTTGAAACATGTCTAATAACATCATTTGAGACACTTTACAAAACCTCCTAACCTTCGCAAGTTCCCAAGATCGTTTGGAGGTGTTAAACCTTTATCCTAGCATAAGGGTCATTATGTGTGTGGAAGTGCTAAGCACCAAGAATGTTGGATTGTATTGGTTGATCAGTGTTGGTAGTTTGGTTGGGGTGTAGGACTAGGGGATTGAGCCATTATGGGTATCCTATAGGTCAGTGGTGTCATTGAGTACGCCTAAGGGTCACCAGGTGAACCTAGGCAAGGGCTTGTGACTAACTCTTCCCAACCTCCCTATAACTCCTCTTCTTTCAGCCTTTCCTTTTCCTTATGCAAAATTTACTTTTATTTTCTCTCCTTATTCTTCTTTTCCTTTGTCAAATAATGTACAACCTTATTTACTCTAATATGCTCTTTCTTTCTTTTCATTCCTTTATTTATTTCTTCTTCAAGTCTTGTGCCATCATCTCCTTTATGTAATTGTCAAAGGTTAATAATTGGGATTGTTGGCCCAAGAAGATCCCCTAATCATCACCCCAACCATGTTTTTGGTTGTCAATGTGAACGAGCAACTTTAATAATTTTCTCAATGCAGATTGTTGCTGAGAAATTGGTGTGTCTCTGTCACTTATGACATTAGGATTTCATCTTCAACAGCATCATCTTCACATGTTAAATCTACATCCATCCCACTACATGATTTCCCACAATCAACATAGTAATGCACAACTTTTGTCATGCTAGTGGTGGGTGGTGTTGGGAAAGTGAAAGTTCCTTCTCCGCCTTCACCTTGCAAGTCGACACCTAAATTCACAGCCCCTTCTACCACCCATGATGGAGGTATTCTATTAGATGGAAGACCAAGAGTCTCATTCACATTGTTATCAATAGTTTTCATTTCATTTTGAGCTAGCTGATTATAGTCCACTTGTGAAATCTCCTCACTTTGACGGATATGAGCTATATTTTCTATAACATCTTCACTTGACACAACAACTCTTGCGAGGCTAATAAAGTTCCTGAAGTTCACATGCATCTTCCCTACCATTAATTTTAAATGTGTTACTAGGCTACATGTTGTCCATGAGTGCAATTGTATTTAGGGGCCATATCTCGGTCCTTTTGAATCCCACCAAAATGTTAGAAATAGTTAGAGAATGTATCAAAGACTTGTTGCCTATTTTTGCAACTTCTTCCTTCTTAATTTTAATATTTGGATACTTTTCCAACCAAGCTACTCATTCTGATTTGAAATATGTTTGAAATGGAGAGAAAAAAACTCACCTTTAGCTAGTGTAATTTGTGCAAGGTGTGGGTCAATAATGTCAGCAGGTCAATGTCTAGCATGTGTTCCTCTTGGATTGTTGTAACTATGACATGTCTCCCATGGACATAAAAAATAAGCAAGTGCCTATTTTTTGGTAAAACACCCCTGACACACAGTGAGTGAAGTGGAGCAGCCAATTAAGGAATAGCTCCTTAGTCATCCATGCATGTGGTTGGGCTACTATGCAAGCACCTAGTTCACATTTTGTTATGTAAATTGGAAAGTTCTTGTTCTCTTTGAATAAGTAAAAGCTAAAAATGCTTTGGCCAACAACATTAACACAATAGAGAATGGTGATCCATTCACAACCCTTGGGAATGATGTATGACACATTCGAGATTCCTCTTCTAGCTAGCACCATCATAGCCTCATTTATGACCGCCTGTAGCCCTATTTCATCACAGTTACAAATGTGAGAAGGTCCATATGGATTTGCATCATATGCTTTTGATAAATTATTGTAGAAAGAACATACAACAAGTGGTTGTAGATTGTCTACCATGTCTTTATCGAGACCTTCTATTGTTCACAATGTCAATTCTATATGGTGGGCCTTAAACCTTGACCACCAAGACTTCCCAAGCAATCCATCTTTGAAAGGGTTGGGTCTGTTATCGCATAACTAAGCCACAACTACCCTCAAGTTTACAATTTCTATCCCATGACCCACATCGACCATCTCTTGGCACCACTGTACAATTTTTTCTTCTTCTTCTTCCAAGGTGGGGATGGTTGGGGGACATTTCTTGGATGATTTTGTGAGACCACCCAACCATTTTTATATCATGGCTATTGGAATTCCCCATTTATTGGATTTTGTCCATATGGACATGTCCTTTTCCTTAATATCATGTAGCCCCCCTTACATAGTGTATGTTGGCTACAAATTTTGTGGCTTTGTTACTTTATGTGGTTTTGTTAGTGTTGAATTATTATCCAATGTCACTATAAGAGGAGGTGAGTTGCTTTCAGCATGCTCTACATTTCTTCTAGTAGCCTGTAGATTTGTGACAATAGGAGGTGGGGTTTCAAGCTCTCTTGGGAATTTGACACCTCTTTTGTGGGAAGACAATCTAGTTGATGCTCTCTTTTTTGGTCAAGGCCCCTTGCAACGTGACATCATCATCTGCAAAGAGTAACAACATTATTGCATTTAGAATTTATATGATAAATTGTTAACATAATTAAAAGAACTACACTCTAAAGTGTGTCAATATGAAATGGTTTACTAATCGGTTCCATGGCAATAGGTGGCATGTGTATACACCTAAAAATGGTCATCGAGACTATTAGCCCCTTTTGCTAAATCATCAATTGCTTATTCTTGATCAAATCTTAGCTGTATCATTTATTCGATTATTTTCTATGGGCTAACCATCTTATCATAAGTTTTTATTTATTAAAAGGAATATTTCCTCCCCTTTTAATAAATAAAATCCCCCACCTTTTCCTCTTATCCTAAGTTGCACAAACAAAGTATTATTCCTATTTTATAAAAAGGGAAAAGCACTTTTTGTCTCATATGGACACAAAAGTCAACTCCTATTTTCTCATTGGAGGATATTTGTGCACATGGATTTCTCCTTTTTCAAGCTCCACCCTTGATTAAATCTTTTGCCTCTTAATCTCCATGGTCCATTCCTTCCCATTTCTTATAAAAGGAGAGCTCTCTTCTTCATTCTAGATCCCCAACTTTTTATGCTAACTTTATGCTGCAGGATTTCTAGGTCACTTTGGAGCTTTTGAAGATTTGGAGCATTCTTAGCATCTACATCTCATTCTTGCATTCTTAGCTTAGCTTCATATTTATGCTTTCTTAGATTAGCTTCATTTCTATACTCTAGATTAGCTCACATAGATTAATTAGCTTGGGTTGTAACACTTGCATATTTCCTTTCATAGCTTAGCTTGCATTTCCATTTCTAGCATAGCATTGTATTGCATTTTCATTCTTGATTCTTGAGGATATTGGCATTTTTTCCCTTATTTTCATTGAATCTCCCATTGCATGGTTTACTAGCAAGGTTATAGGCTAAATAGCTCTAGCTGAGAGCATTCTTAAAAACCCTTGCACTCCATGCCTAGGGAGCTATGGATCAATTTGTGAGGACTCATTCTTGAGTTTCCTTGCATGTAATGATCCATAGAAGTGTGACACAATTATAGCACACAGCATGATGATTGTTGATCAATACCAAAAATGGTGCTAGAATCATGAACTTTTTTTTTCTTTTTCTTCAGAATGTAGCATGATATAGTGTAATATGGCTATGATGTTTGAGTAGAGGAGTATGATTCCCTTGAAGTGTAAGGTGTAGACAATAAAATATGATGATAAATAGTAACACTTGTAGAAATGTTATGATTAAACTGGTAGTGATTCATGGTCGAAACCTTTAGGGTCAACTGCATGAGGTGGTGTTGCTAGTTTGGGTTCTTTCCACATGATTTTTTGAGTGTACACATGACAAGGTGTACTAGGAAAGAAATTTATTTGACTTTTAAAATTTACCTTGGTGAAAACCCAAGATGGGATACAACTGGTCACCACTATTTTAAGGGTAAGTTGTGGGGAAATGGTTACTAAGCATTGTTTGAGATGTGAACCATAGTTTTCTAAGAAATATATATTGAGATAGTTGGTCTACCATGATTCAAGAATGAGCTTGAAAAATTTATAATAGAAACAAGGTGTGGCTTGGAAGACAATATTATCATAGGGATATGGATTGACAAAGAAATCTTCTATAATATGAGAATGGATTGAAAGCTACTCTTCCTATGCTCAAATTCGTGGATATAGGATCTCTAGTAGCCACTTTATGTGGGGAATAAATATGTGTGGTGCATGACAAGATTCATAGATATATGTTATGATATCTTCATCTACATCAATTGCAAAGTAGGTTGCAAGAAGACCTAGAGTAGTAAGTTTGTGATGGGCCTTGTAGTACTTATCCCTATTGTATTCATAATTATTGACAATCTAGTAGCGTTGATATGGGTTATTTATGTTAGCACTGAGTTGAGTCCATTTTCTCTCTCTAGATTGGATCATGTTTAGTTGTCCATTTTCATTGTCTGCATTGGATCATGAATAGTTGTTGTGGTTTTACAGGTTAACATTGATATACATTGAAGAAGATTCAAAAGAAATGAAGTTGACAACAACTAAGTTGAAGGAAATGGGTGATTATTTTTTAACAATACATAATTATTTTTTAGTGTCTATCACTTGTCGAGCTCCAAAAGGACACCAACAATAGGATCAAGGATTGGAAAGTGAAAATGAAGTGAACAACAATGATACTATAGAGAATTGAATGATAGTCTTTTGGGTCATTTAGTACATAATCATAGTGAAATCTGATTCAAAGTAAACCCAATGCAAAAACAACACATGTCACCACTTTCTAGGTTTATGAGGTTGGCCACCTAAGCCACAAATGAGAGGTAATAAGAAAACATTTCCATCAAGATAAGTACAGACCCAAAACAAGTTACATTCTACTGATAAATCTAAACATTAAGAGCAGTAAACTTAATGAAACAAAATGCACACAAAAAATGATTGATCCTTCTTTCCACATCAAGTGCACATTAAAATGTACAGTTAACAAAACAAAAAAGGATGTGAAGTTGATAAAAATATTAGAATGTAATATAAATAGAAACATAACTAAGGATAGATTAATGGAAAATAATTAAAAATTGAAAATGAAATTAACATGAAAGAAACAATACAAAATAAAGTAGGTGAAGTATGTAAAATTATCAACATACATTGAAATGAAGCTTCACTTCTTTCTCCTTCATAACTTCTGCATGTGAAACTGGTAAAAATGTAAGAATGTGATTTAAAAGGAAACAAAACTAAGGATAGATACATGGAAAATAATTTAAAATTAAAAATGAAATTTACATTAAATAAACAATACAAAATACAATAGGTGAAGTATGTAAAATTTTCAACATACCTTGAGATAAAGCTTCACTTCTTTATGCTCAATGACTTCTTCTTTCTTCCTACTCTTCGGTGGTTGTTGAATGGATTGAATGGGAAGAATGAGTTTGTTTCAACTTACTTGTATGCCATGTATTTACTTTTTGTACTCTTGTAAATTTGAATTTTAAATTTCTCAAGATCACTTGCAAGAAAACAATTGATTGTTGTATTTAACTTAGACTTGATGGTATTTGATTGTCAATTGGTGGACTTACACACATTTTATTTCTCTTAATAGGTTGTTTAATGTTGATTTGACCACAAGCTGTGCACTTGAGGTGGTATGAAGGAGAAGTGTAGCTGGAATTATGGGACATGGTGATGGAAAATGTCTTAGGGTGGTGACATATTTGTAGCCTCTAGTGGTCATAATATTTAGATTGCATTGCTAGATTATAAAATTTTTTGGTTCTATACTTGTCCAAATGGAAATATTTTCCTAGTACTTTCATTTGTGGGTTAGGTGGCCAACCGCACAAACTTGGAAAGTGGTGACATGTGATATTTTTGCATTGGGTTTATTTTGAATCAGATTTGACTGTGATTTTGTATTGGATAACCCAATTGTATTCATGTCAGTAGACATCAATAATATGGGTAGCTTGAATACTCAACAAGATAGGGATGATTTTGTTTGTTTCTTTCATATATAAAAAACATAAATTAACCATCATATGTACATTTTGTGGGTTGTTACTTGTATGACTTTAATTTTATATGTCTTGAGTTTTTAATCTGACACGTTATGGCACTCAAGTTCATGAGTGTGGGGCCCAAACATATCCAATAGCATATAACCTATTGGACCATGCACACCTTCTAGCTCCTCTCCCCTACCAAGTTGAAGATCTTCAGAGAAACAACTTAGGTTGCAAAAAGAGAAGCACTACATAGTTTAAACCGTATTTATATTTTTCTTGCAATTTTGAGAAGTAAAATAGTTTGGTGTTAATAGAGAAATCTATTCAATTGTATTTATATTTTCCTATGCTAAATACATATTTTAATAGATTATGATTTTCTTTTTAGTTGATGCACTATGTGTATATAGTATTATTTAATAGATAATGTTATACATTAGGGAAGAGGTCTAGTTATTGTTTATGTTTAAATTATTATTTATTAAATTTTGTTAATTAAAGTTTATTTAAAATTATTTAGTGGGTCAATAATTATTTATTTGTATATCTAGCAGTAAAAAAAGTTAGTAATTAGATCAATTGTACACAACTTTACTAATACCAATAGTGAATGATTATTAGGACATCCTCATATAAGTATTGGATCAATTGTGCAAATATGATTATCAAAGAAAAGGGTTAATGGGGCATCTGGAATATGTACGACACATCAACTCAAAATGACCACTTTTTGACCCTCTATGCATAATGAATCCCACAATGTTTGTCATAACTACCCACAAACCAAAACAATATCTTAAAGCACTCAAGTTGCATACAAAGACAACAATAAAAAATTAGTCAAAATTTGATGTACCATTTAGGAGCTTAGGGTGGATGGAGTTAGCTATAACTACTATTAGTATCCTTCCCATAATCATAGAAAAATGTGAATGGAAGTCTCACACCTTAAAAGTTTATATTTTAGATTAAATATAACTTTAAAATTACAAGTTGTTGTGTGGAGAGAGAGAGAGAGAGAGATGGTGGGTTTGGTCCATTCCATTTACCCTACATATAAATTTGGGTTTTGAAATGTCCAAGGGAAGGTGTTAGCTATCAAATGTTACCATTATGTCATTATCATCTTTATCATTACTAGTTAATCAAGCAAGAGGAGGAGTGAGAGCCAATGGAGGATATTTCCTAGACTTTGGCTAGCTAACAATCCCATCATGAAAAGCTATGAGGAGAATAAAAATAATTGTTAATAGATTGTGACCATCTTTATTGAGCATGATCACCACTTACACAAGGTGGAAATACCTAAGAATGAGCATCCTAGTTATTGCAAGTGCATTGATATGTATTAGAGGTGGGAGTTAAAGGGACCACAACAACAATACATGGGGCCTTACTCTAATGATCCAACTACACCTAGAAGTGAGCAACTTTATTCCCTTGTGCTTGAATTTACATAAACACATTAATATATATATATCATGACTTTAAAATAAAGAAAAAAAATCATGGTCAACAAAACATATAGGACCAATAGTAAAAATTCTTTCTCTTCAAACCCTAAAGATAATTTTTCCCTAAATGCATGTCAAATATGAAAAAGGCTTGGGTCAAAAAGGCTTAAATAAATCATGAATATAAATTCCTTTATGTGTGTTTATTTCACCTTGATGTGTACATAAATTTGTTTTTGAAAAGTCTATTAATCATATTTGTAGAATATCTTTAATATGCATATGTCAAAAGGTTTAGTAATTAGTATTTTAATGACAAAAATCTAGTGTATGAAAAAAAAAATCACAATGAGTCTATTTGATTTACAATTATACAAAACCAATTATTAGTCCTCGCCTTTATAGGCAGGGGACAAATGTTTTCACTTGAACATTTGCTTATTAATTTGGGCAAATCAAAGATAATTTTTTTGCTATTTTTTATAGTTTGAAAAGTTGAGAATTTATAAATAGAAATCTGAAGATATATATATATATATATATATATTTTCTGATTGGTTGTTTCTATTTTCTCTGGTGGTTTTTTTTTCTTTTTATTTTAAATATGAAATTTTTGAGAAAAAAAGTGGCCATGTATTGTCTTCACTGTAAAATGTACATTGGTTTTGATGTAACAATTAATTATCTGTGGAGAATTAAATTTGATAAGACAAAAGAGAATTGCAGACCCCAAGGAGGAAGTGGGTAGGTTGGAAGGGGAGGGAGGGATAATGATAGAAATTTTGAAGATTTTCCTTTCTAGTATACATTGTATACCTAGGAACAAAGAATTTATTGTCAAATGAGCTGAATATTGTTTGTTGGTATGTATATCATGTTGTTTTAAAGTTTGTTGTTTTTCATTGCAGAAGTTGGAAATTTTGGACAAAATCTTGTTGGAAATTAGAAGCTATAGGAAAATCTTGTGTAGAAGGAGTTACATATTGTTTGATTTGGTCTCCTCCATTGCGCTACTATACAGTTTAGAATTTTGGCTTATAAGTTTTAGAATTTTAGATGAAAATCGACTTTAAGAAATTATCTAGGGTTAATATTGTTTATAATGTGCTAAAAGAGTGCTTGATTTAGTTTCCTTTAACATTTATTTTTTAGTGAAAGGATTTTCTTTACAAGTTCTACATTTTTAGATAAAAATTTGTTAAAATTTCGGAGGCTGAGTTAATATTGCAATGAAAAATCAATTTTAGGGCTTTTCAAGCTTGATTTTGATTTTTTCCAAGATTAAGCAATTTGTTCCCTAAAATATTTTTGGGTTCAAAAAGGGTTTATGGCTCGCTCTACCTCAATCTATTTCTTTGAGAAACAACTATTTGGCTTGTGAATTAGTTTTTCTACTTTGTACCGATTTGAATTGTTATTATGATTATGGAGGAAAATTTAGTTGTGAGAAGTTAAATTTATTTGTTGTGTTCTTGTTGCAAAACTTTATGGGAGAATGTATGCATTAAATGGATATTTAATTGTGGAACAATTTATGTGTTCATGTGCCAAATTTTTGTGTGTGAGCAATTTGAAGCATTTACTTGGTTGATTGTACGATTGTGTGCTTGCTTTGGGCTAGAAAGGAAGTGTTTGATTAGAATTAGAGAAGTTATGAATGAATAGTTTTAGTATGCCTTTTATTGGTTTTAGTTTTAACGAATGAAAGATGCTGCCAACTTAACTATAGTTTAATTGAAAAACTTTAACGTGCTTGTTCAAATTTAGAGATTTATAGTGTAATTTCTCAAGAATTTGTAAAAATTTCAAGATTCAAATATTTACTAAAAAAAATTAACGTGTTTGTTTACATTTATATATTTTAGATCTTACATGGCTCATCCATGAGTTATTTAACCAATATACTAAATATATCAAGTCTGTGGGCTATTCATTCTTGATTTTGCCAAGTATCCATATAATTAAGGCAAATTTTGTAATGCTTTGAATTTTGGCCCTAAAATATTCAATAAATTTTGATAAGCATACCAAGATCTTTCTTTTAGTAGCCTTTGAGATACAAAGGATCTTCCTATGATCAAATCAAAAATTATTTTGGTAGTAGTATAATGGATCTTGAAAGATTGAAGCAGTGGCATGATCTAATTTCTTTTTGAAGTTTTGTATCTAGTTCCGAATTCACAATTTCTAAGTAGATAGTTGTCGTTGATCTTAAATAATATAATATTTATAATTAGACAATGGTTAAACATGTCTTATTCATAACCAATGAATTGTTTACAAGTATTTCCTAATTTCAAAAATATTGTGTGAGCTCCTCCTATATTAAAACTATAAATTAGGGTTATTTTTTGGTCTCTTATTTATTACCACTTCTATGTTCTAGGATAATTGAATGTCTTGGAGTGAAATTTAACATTTATTTAATGGACACTACCAAACTGGGTACACTCTATATTTGAATCCTCAAACACTACAGATACTAGTTTGAACTTTGAATCCTGCGAATTAGGGAATCTATAAAGTCAAGTTGTTACACCATATGGTTCCCTCTTTATTTATTCCTAATGAATTTGTTGAATATTAGATTAATTTGGTTGAAATAGAGTAATTTTCAAGAATATTCCATTAATTTATCTCGTTAATTGACTTTCTTGCTAAGAACAAACAATAATTGACTATTTTTTCCTTCTAATTTAACCATGATTCTCAAAATTTTCTAGGATCTGCATGTTGGAGATACTCTACTTGAAGCACCTCTTAAGCTAGCATGATTGGAGGTATTGTTGACAAAATATTTTTTGTTTCTTTCACAAGGCATCTTGAGATCAAGTCAAATAAGAAAAATATATTTTGTGTTGATTGCAACAAAAGTATCTATCAACAATGTCTACCCATCCATCAATCACATTATCTTCTACAGGTTTCAATCAGAAAATTACCAAATTACCATTAAACTTTTAACATTGTTCTTACATAACCAACTGCAATTAATTTTATCCTTACCATGTTCCAAAACATTCACTTTGTCATGGCAGGTGCAAAGGTATATGTACCATGATGTAGACATACAAAATTTGATTGATTGTTCTCAAGTGCAAGACAAGGTACTAATGTTGAATTCTGTATCAAGATATGATTAGGGAGGGGAATCTTTGATCAAGTATGTTTTATTTATGAACATTTCATTAGATACATTGTTGAGATACAATTAGTTAGTATAATTTTCTTGATGTCCTCCTACTAGTTAACAACTATTTAACTAGCTATTTCACTAACATCATGGTGATGGTGATGGAATTTTCTTGATCTTGAAAGTATAATTTAGTGAAGCCACTCCAAGGGTTTTTATTGACTATTTTAAGGTAGATGCAGGGTTGAAAGTGCCTCGGATATTTTTTGTGTTTGCATGGTCATTTATGTACCTTTGTATTTATGTTGCTTCCAAGATTAACATAAGACTTCATATATTAGTTGACATTTGGATTCCCTATTAAGATGCCATCTTAAGGATGGATATTATCTTTCAAAGGAAGGCTTTTATTGAAAGCAATATCAACCCTGAAGATGGGGAAGAAAAAGGAAACCATGTTTTTAGTAAAATAATCTCCTACCAAATAATTATAAATTAGCTCAATGTTAAATGAAAGTTGATGTTATCAAATTTTCACAATTCATAAGGTTGTCGTTGATTTTTTGGATTCAATTGTATGAGAATTTTATGTATTAGCATTTTGGATCACTTTTTGTAATCCATCATCAATATAAAGAGTTCAAGGAGATAAAAAATACTCACACTTTGTAATCAATCATCAAGATGTTAGAGAACTCATAGAGATAAAAAAAATAGTTGCAGACAAAGAGTGGGGAGACAAATTTGAATAATGAAAACCAAAAAGTAAAACAATCCTAACTACTATTCATAAAAAAATTTTAAAAATTATTGAAGTATTTTATGATATTTATAAACATAATCTAATATTATAAAATGTTTATCTACAATTAATTATTTTTCATCTTTTTGAGCTTTCTAACATTTTGATGATGGATCGTAAAATGTGATTGGAAATATTGATCCTAAAATATCTCACAAAATTGAATTCATAAATAATATGACAACAAATTAAAAAACTTAAATATTTATTAATTTATCTCTAATTCCTTTGGCATGATTGAGGGGTGTCTCTTTTATCAAATTTAGTTAAGGTTTACTTTTGAGCTAACATGTAGGCACTCCAAAACCAAAAGTGCTTCTAACATTTAATCTCATTCAAATACTTAGCATTTATAAAATTAGCCTATAACATTTATCTCGAGAGATTCCTTTGTTTGATTGAAATAAATAATCAGGTACTCTAGAGATGAGTATGATCACTTATGGCAAGTTGAAAACATGGGTGTATATAACAACAATCTTTTTGGAAATAGCAACACTTTAGAAAATATTTCTAGTGACAATAGTAATAGAACTACCCTACTAGTAAGGTCATGCAAACAACAATAATTACAAAAGAAAATGTTAGCCAATTATTTCTAAAACTGATAAAAGTAAAGAAAAGAAAACATTAATTGCCTCATATTTTGGATAGATCAAGGAAACAAACACCTCTAAATCAAGGAATTCTGATGTTACAATAAATGGCCAAGAACGCAGTGTTAGAAAAAAGGTAGTGTTGGACTACAACTGATTTGGAATCTGATTGAAGGATCTGTGATTACAAGATCATTGAGAAGTTGCTGATTAGATATGTAATATGATTAAATCAATATTATGTTGTCATTGATGTCAACTAGTTTGACAACACTTATCTTGTAAGTTACTATACCGAGACATCTAAAGAAAAGTGGAAAAGAGATGAAGAACAGAGAAATCTACATGAGAAAAGATGTACATGACAGATGAGGATAAGGAACACATTGAGTAACTTGTTGATGAGTCTATGACTTGATGATATTGACTTTATTATGTTACATTCATCTATAATGAAGTATAGAGCTGAAAGACACAAAGCAGTGTTGTCAGTAAATGAAGCATTTTTAGTATACACCGACGGAGTGTAGTGTATACTGACTGCAGTATTAACCAAGCAGTGTTCACCGACACATTCTTTGTTAACCGAGTGAAATAGAATGAATTAAATGATTAGTTTAGCTGATAAGATTGATGGTCTGGAAAGAGTATAACGTCAAGGTAACAGATAATGTTTGTTACAAAGATCGACGACTGACAAAATTCAAGGAAGATATAATGAAGCAGATTGAAATGTGTTATTGACACAAGTACTAAGAAAGTTTTAAGCAGCAAAATCTATGAATGTGATTAAGCGGTAAAATCTGATGGTGGAGAAGAAAATGATTTACTCGTCTATATAAGAGAACATAATTTCTTAAGTAAGATGCCGAGAAGAAGAAGAAGCTGTAGGAATTTCGCGTGAACAAGCTTTCATGCATTCTGATCATACTGGTTAGTGAGAACCGAGCTGCAGAACAATTACTGACTATAGAGAGCTATTACCGACAAACAATAAGTTGATACCGTATTGAATCTGAAGTGAAATATTAATCAAAAGGATTTGTATGGACTAAATATTGATCTGTAATCTACAAATGAAGTTGTATTAAGGCAGGTCATTTTACTGTTACATATTTAACCATTGTATATAGTCTAAATCTCTTAACCGAGTGGACTCTGAAAGTCTTATGATGTATCATTCATAGAATGAACATTGTTATCCTGTCAACCCCATAGTGAATGCTGGTTGGACGATAACTTCTAGTCTAAAATCCTCTAACAAGGTCACAACTGACAGTGTGTTTGTAACCTTTAACAAGGTTGGGTCTTAACCAACCTCACTTCAGAAGAGTGAACAATTTTGGGTTGCCGGTCCCAGGTGGTTTTTCCCTTTACAGGGTTTCTACGTTAAATCTCTTGTGTTATGTGTTGATTGTGATATTTGGTTGTTATCATACATTGCATATTACATGTTAGATTTGATCGGTAAATAGTTATAAGTATTAGACTGGTAATCGGTAAAAGCACTGATAGTGAAAGTTATTATTGCTTACCGACGAGCATAAATTATTTTGAATTATACATTTTGATTTGGGACACTGGATAACTGATTCACCCCCCCTCTTAGTTATTCTAACAGGTAGCACACACAACTAAGGGGGGGGGGAGGGAATCAGTTGTATCAATTGTTTCCAAAAACTTTATCCATAATTTAATCATATAACTTAGATATGAAAGATGCGCATTAAATTACTGAACCACAATACACATAACACCAATTTTTTTGTGTGGAAACATGGTTAAGGGAAAAACCACAGTGGGGATCAGACCAACAAGATAAAGTACTAGCAAAAAAACCTGATTAAAGGTACAATGGGGAATGCACATGCATTCAAGATCACTGCTCAAATATTGATTCACCCCTCCCCTCTCAATACTTACCTTTCCATACATTAATCCAATAAAATTCTATAATGATGTATTGTATATTGTAGGGAGTAATAAAATGTCATTAATGAAATGTAATTCCTTGTGAATGTGAGAAAACTAGTACTATTGCTTGAGTGTATATTGTGTGAAACCAATAATTGCTTGTGTTTCTATGAAGGTTATGTTTTAGGCATGGAAAACAATACCACCTGTGTATTGTTTCCATGTTTGTTACCCTACTGAGTGCCAACCCTTAGGGTTATTGGCAATCAATATGTGTAAGGGGTAGTAGTGTTACCACTTCCTTGGGTGGATATATTAGCATACAAATAATGGTAGCGTGAAGTGACCTTAGCCTCAAATACTCAAGGAAGGAAGTAATCTATGTATTCTCTTAAGATGAATCTATATATGTAGTTCACCAGTGTTATACAAATCACAACAATTCTTGAGCATCATATTAGATTAGTTTTGAGAGATTCTTCAGGCTTTAGTGATAGATGGTAAAAATCAGACAAACATTTCTTCCTTCCTCGTGGATGGTTAGTTTCTAGTCACATAGTGATGTAATGTGCTATTTCATGATGATTTTATCTTTGATTGTGAAGACCAATGATTTGTTTATCATTGTCTATGATGATTTAACCATAACTTGTGAAATTCATTAAATTACATTTTATATATTACTATAATTTCTTGGATTTTTCTCCATCATATTGTTGAAAAATTGATAACTTAATTTCTCTTATTTCTGAACATTCGTAGCTAAGATAATTTTTTCTTCATGTTTTAGAAATTTGGTCTTGTGTTGTGATTGTATACAAGGAACCAGATGTAGGGAATCTTAAGTCCATTACCTTTCCCAAGTCTTGTGATGTGTTACCCCAGTGATGTGCTTGAGAATATTGTGTAGAAAGGATATTTAATTATGATCCATATGCATGTTAGAGATAATATATATCATCATGCTTTGTTAATACAAATGTCATTATGTTTTGGTGATGGAAAATTTGTCAACTCTTTAGGTTTATGGCTGCCTTATTGTATCATATGAAAATGAATATTGTGTCATGAATAAATGTTCTTGCAAGTAAAAGTTGTAGTTAAAAATTGGTATCATAAGAAAAATTGAGTATTTTAAGTTGTTACCTTACTAGAAAATTGGATTTTAGTACATTATTGTGTATGTTGAAATGCCTTGTCTTGCTTTCTTTGAAAAAGAAGTTTCCTTACGTGATATTGTAGGACAAGGTTAATTTTTTTCCAATGGTATGAATGTGTTTCTGAGGTGGATATAAAAATGTGCCTTGCTCAATCATTTTGTGTAGATTATTTTATGTTGATACATGGATCCTAAGAATGACTATTATCAATGATATTGGTTATGATGTTATGACTAATGTGAGATATGTTTATATCTTAGCCTTGTGAGTTTTAGGAGTAACTTGAGATCTAGGGGGGAGGATGTAATACCCTTCCAAGTGACTCTATCTTTGGCATGTGTTTAAGTATGTGTGATGTCATTTCTAGCTTGTGTTTGGGATTTTTTATTAGATTATGTGTGTGAGTTGGTATCTTTGGTGTTTCATATTAGACTTACTAGGATGACATTGTTGATATATGTTGTGATGGACACTTTGATGTTATGAATCAATGTTTATGTTTCTTATGATATATGTGGTGATTATTTAATTTTTCATGATATACTAATGTACTAACCCATGTATCTTTAGATGCATTGATTATTGATTATGCTTATGTTATTGCTTTATGTTGATCCTATTTGTCATTTTGTATGATGAGGGATAAAATCATGTTTCTCACTTGTGAGTCCCACATGATGTCTCAAACCCCCTTCATTATTTTCTATTGTTTGATATATATGTATATATGCACATGCTTGTATCATGGTGAAGGCTAGCAAGTACCAGACATCGACTCCACTTGAATTAACATGTCTGAGTGTGCCTTGATAACCTACAATTGATTGAATATCTTGAAGGAAAGTTTGACAAGTGAGAGACAATGATTGATGATCACTGAGCTACTAAAGTATATGTAAGACAATTAAATAAATTAATGTATTCTCATTGATGTCAACTAGTTTTGACTGTACTTATCATGATAGTTACAAACATCTAAAGAAGGAAATGGTAAAGGAACAAGATATCTACATGAAGATGAGATGGATTTGAATTATATGGATATGGTATACATTGGGTAACTTATTGATGATTCTTTGGCATTATGTTGATGACCTTATTGTATTACACAATTCTATTATGTATTGAAGATCAGAACTGAACAAGTTTATGTGGTCGGTAAATATAGATTTATGTATACACCGAGAAAGTGTAGTGTATACTGAGTATAGTATTGTAATACCCCAAAAATGGGCTATAGGTTCATTAACCTCCTATATCGACACATCGAACGAAATCAACATCAAATTCCTAACCTAAGGCACATCGGCACATTATCGAATCCTAATTGATTATCTCAAATTCTGCATCAGGGAATATTTCTAGCAATATTCCTAATTTATCTAATTATCTTTAATTTAATGATTATTTGGCGATAAATCTTATTTATCCTAAAGTTGATTAATTGAATATGATAAATATTTAATTAATTAGATTTAATACTGCCACTTAATTATTTAATTGGATTTAATTATATTTATTCCTAAATTGCATTATTTCATTTTGACAATAAATCAAATATCTTATGGCTAATTGATTAAATTCTTATTTAATTAATTAATGCCAATTGTCAAATTTAATAATATAGTTTTTGGAATAAAAGTTTGATTTAATAATTGATTAACCCATAAATCAATTATTTTATTTTTAAAATCAGTTAAGTTGAGGATAAATCACTTTATTTATTTAATTAATTCATAATTAATTATGCACATCCAAAAAAAAGTTAAACTTTAAATCAGAAAATCAATTCAAGTTGTTTTAAAAAATAAACTCAACTCTCTTTTGAGTTAAAAGCTAATCTCAACTTCTGATTTAAATCAAAAAGCTATTTTTGCATATTTTTTGTGAGTTAACTATCTTTAATTCCTTGTTGACTCAAAAATCAACTAGAGTGATTTATGGCTTTTTCCATGCATCCCCAAAGCCCTGGATTTCTATAAAATCAAGGCTTCGGCTCTTTACAAATCATCTCACAAGTTTGCATACTTACTCTGCCAAAATCAATCCACAAATTTGCACAATCACGTTGGTGAATCGACATCTAAAGAATTGAAGCTTCTTTGCGAATCAACAACTTTTGTGAGATCAATCTTATTTGCAATTCATTGTAGCTTAATTTGCATATCAATTTTTCACCTAGAATAGATTCATATCAGTTTATCTCATCTTATTGCATAGAAAATCCAAAAATATAGATTAGTTTGCATCTAATTCATATCTAGATTTTGCATTCAAATCCTTTGTTTAGGTGTCATCAAGGTCACTGATCTCGATCCAATCTGAGAATACATACTCGCATCTACTAGAAGGCAGTAAATCACCTGGTTAGATTAGTTTCCATTTCATTGCACGATTTTGATTTTAAGCTAACCTCTAATGTTTTACTGAAGTGTTGTGTCTACAGCTAGGTACAAAATTCACACACATTTTTGGCACCCACCGTGGGGCCCTAAAATGGGTTTCCATTCAATTTTTATCAATTTCTATCATCTTCTTATCATTTTCTGTTCCAAGTTGCAATTTTTAATTTTTGTCCGTACAATTTTCATATGAGTTTTGTCAGAAACTCGTACTAGGAGATACCCACTATCATATGATAGTTGATTTGATCAAGAATCATACCATTAGGATCACAATGCCATTTGGAATCTCTATTGTCGTATGATGTAGTACCCAGTGTCGTACGAGTTTTTGGACTGTCATCTGGGAGGTAAACCACTATCGTACGAGTTTCAGTGCTAGGTTTCAATTGTCGTTTCACTTTTTCAGCTAGTTTTCTAGATTTGTTTTCCAAATTTGGACTAACAGCTAACATTAACAATTGAAATTTGTTGTTTCTGATTGATTTCTACTGATTTTGATTGGGAAAAAGTGTGAGAATTGCTAAAAATAGGTAAGAATATACTAAGCACGTTGCGAGGAATTCAGGTAATCTTCTCAGCTGATAACGTTTCAATTTGGATTAACAAGAACTCTTGCGTGTCAAGCTTGTGTGACCTTTATTGCTTTCATATCACATATTTCATTTTGGGCTATAAAAATGAACATAGATTTGCTTTTCAGCATCTTTGTTACACATAGTAAATAGGCCCTATGAACACTATTCATGGTTCTTGAGAGAGTGGGTTTCCAGTGAAACTCTTCTCAATGAAAGAACCCTTGTAGGTAGGGAGGTTACTAAGAGCGTCTCACGTTCTACTAGATTTATGCATCTTCAGCTTTTGATTGATACATTCTCTCTCTGAAGAGGTTGATAGATCATGAGTGGTTGACATCATAGATCTTTGTGAGATAATCTTGGTCTTAGCGTGTCGGATTAATCTGTCTACTTTGTTTAGGTTAAAAGTGAAAAGGCTAGAGGATTATGCTCTACTCCCTTTTTGGGTAGTACCAAAAACTCAGATCCTTGAATTTGGAACTAGTCTCCATGTGGTATCTTTTGTGAGTCACCTTTAGAGAGGGTTAACCGTAGTGGACATTCCCTTAATTGGGTCAACCACGTTGATGGAACCTCAAGCAGTAATAGCCATTTTCATTGTGGTAGCAGTAGCCGCTATATAAATGTCCTTGTGGAGGAAATCTTCATAGGTGTGATCTCTTGTTGAGCTGTCAAATTTCCCTAGCAGCTCCTGATTGATTAATTTCTTGAGCTGTGTCAAAACCTCGGTGTGCTTGGATTGGAGTTCGCCCTCTTGAGATCACAAAATTTGCAGAGTTAGACCATTACTAAAAACCCTAGTGAGGTCAAATTTTTATTTTTTTTAGGAATATGTGTGTTATTGTAAAACTTTTTGGAACATACACTATTAGCACTCCTAGGGATTAGCACAATTTAGTCACTTGATTGTTCATGCGCAGGGTTGCTTTGTCCCCTGTTCATTATTTTCAAACATGCTTGAAATCACTTGCTTGTTGTTTTGCGTGCCTATTTTTCTATCTGGTTACTAAGAACAAATCAATCCACTACAATCTTCAAATCTAGATAGATAATTTTGTGAACAATCTGAAACTAAAAATCTCAAAAATTGCAAAATCTGATGTCAAACACCTTTCTAGAGTCAAAAGTCATCTTGTAAAGTCAGAAAGTCGTACAACTTTTGGCTATTGTCATTTCAGAACCCCCAGATGGTCGTATGGTAGTTGGTATATTATCATACGAGTTTTTCTACCAGTTAATTCCAAAAAGTCAAAAACCCTGCTATCAACTATCGTGCGAGTTTTGCAATAGTCGTATGAGTTTTTCAATTATCATTTCATGCTATACCTACTATCATACGAGCCTGTAGAAAGTCATTTGAGAAATTTTGAAAATTTGTCAGAAAGTTGTCAGAACTGTCAGAGACCCAGCTTTTCCAGCCTATTTCTAGAGTTTGTCAAGAAAATCACTGTGTCAGGAACAGAGCAGTAACTACTGAGAATCCAATAATTTTCTTAGAGTGGCCTTTTGAATCTAATTTAGCCTTCTATTTTATTGATTTGAGTCTTTATCATCTTGTGTCAAAACCTTGTCATAACTATCAATCTTCAATCCATCTTCAAAACTGCTAAGTGTTGTGAACTCATGTCCGCTATCTTTTGGGCATCTACCCATACATCTAGGGCACAGTCTCCTTCATTTACATCTAATCCAAGCTTCAATCAACCAAACCTTGACAAGGTTGCGTCATTTGATCTTCTTGAATCAGATCTTTCTTCAGTTGTCTTCATCATATTCTTTTATTTCACCCAAGGTTAATGGTGGAAACTAGAGCTTCCTCTCATAAGAAATTTGGAGAAGTATCCCATCCCATACCTCTGAATACTCTCCAAGCTCCAACTCTTGAGAAACTCTACAATTTTGGTCTTTATGAAGATGATGGTCTTGGTAATTTTTGATTGAAATCTGGTTACATTCCTCCTTCATCAACTCACGGAGGTAATCAACAAACTCCCCCTCAATCTATCTGAGGGAGAACTCCTACCATGTCTCAAGCAGGGACAAACTTTGGCTCTCAAAGAGCTCAATCTCAACATGGTGCAGATCAGGAACCCACACCTGAAGAAATTGCTCAGTTTCAAAATGACGATGACTTCAAAAGAATGATGAAGCATTTATTGAAAGAAGATAGAGAAGCATAATTTTTACAATTAGCTCATCAAGGAGCCAAACTTCCTCCCAACTTTAATGTTGAAGATATCATTACGCATGAGGAAGAAACTCTACTCACAACTATGATGAAACAGATGCATGCCATGCAAGTCAAACTTAATAAACTTGAGAAAGAAAAGGAACCCGAGGAGTTCTCCATGGAGGCCCTATGTCCTTTTCCATTTGACAAAGACTTGTACATGCCACCATTCCCAAAAAGAGTGGAGATTCCTAAATATGATAAGTATGATGGACACTCAGATCCTCAAGATCATGTCAGAGAATTTTGTACACAATCTATGGAGTTCATGCATGAACCAACCTATCTAATGTGTCTCTTTCCTCGATCTCTGGGGGGAGCAACCATTCATTGGTTCTCTAGATTCCCTTCTACTATCAAAAATTTTGAGGAGTTGATCAAATTGTTCTATCAGCAATACTCCTACAACATTCAACATCTAGTCACCATGATTGATATCTGCAATCTCAAGCAATATCTAGGAGAACCATTCTTGACATTTCTCAAGAGATGGAGGAAGAAATTCTCTCTATATGCTAGGCCTATTCCAGAAACTAAAAAACTGGAAATCTTCATCAATAATCTTGTCCCAGAGATCAACTACCCTTTACAAATGCAAGATCATACATCTTTTGATAAGATGGTAGACAATGCGATCAAAATTGAAAAAGTACTTGTGGAAAAAGGAGACATCACACTTCAAAAGGACAAGTACGAATCAGGTTATAGTTCTAAAGACAAGAACAAAAACTAGAACAAGAATAAAGGCATTGTCATAGATGGCGTTGTTGATACTATCCATGCCCCATCAAAGGCACCAGCTTTCAATCTAACTATTGGTACCGAAGCCATCAAAGCTTCAAAACAAAAGGTGCTTGAATCATCTCAAAAGAAGCTAGAATACAAATCTTGGTCCGCTAATAATAAATGAAAGTTCACTCCTCTTGGAGAATCTTTGGAATCAGCTATGATAACTCTACTGGCTAATAACATCATTTCCTTGCCTGAGATCCAACAATCTGATCCTGACCCTAAACCAAAATGGTGGAGAGAGAATGAATTCTATGATTTCCATTGGGGTAAAGGTCACAAAACTAATAACTATTTACGCTTGAAACATACTATTCAAGATTTGATTGATAAGGGAGATATCACAATTGACAATCATAAGAGCAATAATGATCATACAACATTCAAAGAACCATTTCCAAAACATGGTCAAGAAGTTTCATCTTCTCAGCCTAATATGGGGGCAAAGGTCAATTATGCTTACCCTAGAAATAATGTTGTTATCAATATGGTTGAACCTTGTCTCTCTGAGCATTGCAATGTCATCACAATTGTGTGAAGAGATAGAGATCATGCTTCAGCTAATCCAGTGACTCGATCACAAGCTTAGACACATCTAAACGGACAAATCCCAGATTCATCAAATGTCCCTAAGATGCCCTTCAATCTTTCTTCCACTTCCAAACAAAAGGCTGCTTCTAAATCTTCCACTCCTAAAGATACGAGGCCAACATCTTATAGCATAGTTCAACAACTCCAACACACTAATGCAAAAATCTCCATGTTTGAGTTGCTTTGGATATCTCCAGCTCATAGAGCTATTCTAGATAAAGCTTTGCTCGGATCCAATGTTCCTGATGACCTTGATTTAGATAGGTTCTAGACTATGGTTGGACATCTTACATCTCCACAATATATCTCCTTTTCAGAGGAAGATGAAAACTCCTTGAGTCACCTGCATAACCAGCCCTTGCACATAGAAGTCTTGATCCAGAACTGTAGAGTCAAAAGTGTGTTGATAGATGGGGGCGCTGGCCTAAACATTTGTTCTTATAGCTTGGTCACACAATTGGGATTTTCAGAATTGGCTATTGATCCTAGAAAGAAAAAAACTATAAAAGCCTATGATGAACAAGAAAGATCTTCTAAAGGCACCATTTTCTTACCTATTAGAGCATGTCCAGTTATTAGAGATACTATATGTCAAGTTCTTGATCTACCTTTGGCTTACAACATTCTTCTAGGGAGGCCATGGATACATGAGATGAAGGCTGTTCCTTCTACATTCCACCAATGCTTGAAATTTCCTTATGAAGGAGTAGAGGTCACTATTCCAGCAGACATATCCACCACTTGCAATACATTGAAAGAAAGTGCAAATAAACTTGTACCTAATAACAAAGAATCTTCCATTGAGCCAACAAAAGAAGCATCCAATTCTAAAATGGAAGATCTTGCAAAAGAGGTCAATATCAAAGAAAATGGTATGAGAGAATATACTATAGAGCTAGTCTTATCTTTGACCTCTCTACCTATCTCACCTAAGTCTTATGGACAATCTTTAAAATAGTCCAAACCAGACTCTAAAGAACCTCTTGAGGCATATTAATAAGAATTTTGTAGCAGAACAAGTCTCCAAGCAGGAATTTGAAGAGGATGAAGCTGTGCTTGCATGGCTATACAAAGATGAACCTGAATCTCAAGTTGTTCTGACTAGTGACTCTACAGTATCCAAAATCCCTTCTAAGACATATGGTCCAGGAGATAAATTAATAGCTAAGATGGGATATCCATGTAAAGGACCTCTAGGAGTTAGAGGAGAAGGTCTTATAACACTTATTTCACATACTGGTAGGGAAAACAAAGATACTGTTGGCTTAGGCTTTAAAAAGAAACCCTTCCACCTCAAAGGTAATTGTTCTCATGTCATAGAGTAGATCGCACCAAGAGAACCCCTTCTTAAGAAGGGAGAAACTAAACCATCAAATAGTGATTCAGACAACTCAGAACTTATCCCTTATGAGCATTTGCCTAAGGAAATCAAAGACCTCCTTGAAGCTAAAGATGATCCAATAAAAAGAATCAATGGAGTAGAAACACAAGAACCTACTATAGAACAAGAGATAGTTGCAACACAAGAACTAGCTAATCTCGAAGACAATCAAATAGATAAAGAGGAAGGTGGTAGTTATTCTGAGACAGATTCTCATGAGTATGAATTCAAATCAGAATCTGAGGGTAACCCTTCTTGGGGTATTCATCCTGACTTTACTCATGTTCTTAGATTTTCTAGAGGCATAGATGAAGAATCTAATGACTATGAATGGGGAGCCATTCCAAAAGAAGATGAGCTTATTACAGAGAAACATGTTGATTTTATTCACCAATATGCACCTAAATCCAATGTAAGTCTAGAGAAAAATGATGAACTTATCGAATCTGACCCACCGATGGCTGAATTGGACTTCCATAATGGAATTGTGCCTATTCATGAATTTAATGTCTTAAGTTGTAATATCACCTTTGAACTTGAGTGTTGGGTTAGAACCAATGATGATAGATCCATATCCATAAACACTATCTCCCAATCTTTCCCCATTTTGACTATCCAACATCCTGAACTTCTTGATCAAACCTCCACAAATTCGAGCCATGGTATTTATACTTTCCCGAATGACTATGCCCTTGCTTGCTACCTCAATGCAGTTGAGCCTATGAGGACTTCCATCATCGAACTGAGCATTAGCATGACAGAGTCAGACATCAAGTATCTTAGTCAGAAAAATAAGAATAAGAATAAAAAGAAAAGGAGTTCTGAGGGTGAAAACCACTTTGTGGCAGTCTCAGAACCTACAAAAGTAAAAATAAAAGACTTATCTAAAGGTGAAAACCTCTCTGAGGCACCTAAGGATGAAATATTTGATGTCCTTTCGAGTCATTTATAGGACAGATCTCTAGTTCTAATTGAGCCCACTCAATTCATCAACTTGGGAACATCAGAAGAACCACAGTTGATTCATGTAGCACAATCTTTATCAAAAAAGAGAAGCAAAAATTTACTACATTCCTAATAGAAAAGAAGATCAACTTTGCATGGAAATATTTAGATATGCTAGGGTTGGATCCTAATATTATAATGCATCATTTATCTATAGCTCCAAATGTCAAACTTGTTAAGCAAAAATTGAGAAAGATGCATTCTTATGTTGCACTCTTGGTAAAAGTTGAATTAGAGAAGCTCCTAAAAGATGGATTCATCCAAGTTATTGATTATGTAGAGTGGATCTCTAATATTGTACCTATTTCAAAACCAGATAAATCAATCAAAGTGTGCACAGACTTTAGAGATGTAAATAGAGCATATCCTAAGGATGATTTTCCACTACCTAACATTGATATGATAGTGGACATGACTATGGGCTTTGAGATGTATTCTTTAATGGATGGTTTTTCTGTATATAATCAAATAAAAATTACTCCAAAGGATCAAGAGAAAATTGCTTTCACATGTGCATGGGGCACCTTCTATTGGAATGTCATGCCATTTGGGCTTAAGAATGCTGGTGCTACATATCAAAGAGCCATGACATCTATTTTTCATGACATGATGCATAGGACTATGGAGGATTATGTTGATGATACTTTAGCAAAATCTATGATTAGAGCTGAACATCTAAATGACTTGAGCAAGATACTAGACAGAATGGAAAAATTTAGTCTTAGACTAAATCCTAAGAAGTGTGCTTTTGGTGTCACTTCTATAAAGCTCTTAGGATACATAGTTTCAAAGAAGGGCATTGAAGTTGATCCAGCTAAAGTGAAGGTTATAATGGAGATGTAACTTCCCAAAAACATCAGTCAAATGAGGACATTGCAAGGAAGAGTTCAATCTATCAGAAGATTCATATCATAGCTAGCAGACATATCACAGCCTTTTACAAAAACATTACATAAAGGTGTGACATTTGCATGGAATGACGAATGTGAGAACAACTTTAATCATATCAAAAGGTATCTATCAAATCCTCCTATCTTGATGCCTCCCATTCCATGGAAGCCTTTGATCTTATATGTCTCCGCTATAGATACATCACTAGGGGCATTGCTTGCACAACATGATGAGAATAAAAGGGAAAGAGCTATATACTATATCAGTAGGACATTGGTAGCATATGAAAAGAATTATTCTATGATTGAGAAGGCTTGTCTAGCTGTGATCTTTGCGTCACAAAAATTGAGACACTACATGTTGGCACATACCACCCATTTGGTAGCTAAGATTGATCCACTAAAGTACCTACTAAGCAAAGCTTCCCTCACGGGTAGATTAGCTAAATGGGTCATGCTCTTAAGTGAATTTGACATTGAATATGTTGAGAGAAAGGCTATAAAAGGATAGGTTTTTGCTAATCAATTAGCAGATGCACCTATGATTGATGATACACCAATGCAAATGGAATTTCTAGATTCCTCTATCATCACTCTTTCTTCTAGAGAATGGCAATTATTCTTTGATGGCTCCTATACGAGTAGGCATATTGTTCATAACTCCTTAAGGATACTCAATACCAAAAGCATTTAGATTAAAGTTTCCTTGCACAAATAATATTTTTGAATATGAAGCCCTTCTTAATGGCATGAAAATCACAATTGAATGGAGAGTAACATAATTACACATTCATGGAGACTCTCAACTTGTTATCCATCAAGTCAATGATGTGTACTAGACTAAAGATGAAAAGCTCATCCCATACAAGAGAATGGTAGATGATCTAAAGTAGTATTTCATATCTATCACATTTGAGCAAATACCTAGAATAGAGAATAAGGCTACCGATGCAATGGTAATGCTATCTACACTATTACAATAGCCTGAACATGAGCTATGCTATGAGTTCCTGGTGGAAGCACTATCTTACCTTGCATATGATTCCCCCGAAACCTGCATGATCTACACTATTGTTGGTCATGATTCATCTAGATACAAAAACCTATTCTCCTATCTCCAAGACCAAATCATTCTTGATACCTTCAACCACCATGAAAAGAGATACCTTATCCATAATGCATACCAATATGTCATCATTGGTCACAATCTGTACAAATGAGGTCTAGATGGTACGCTACTTAGATGTTTAGAATGGGAAGAGTCTCAATGTGCGTTAGAGGAAGTCCATGATGGTATTTGTTAGTCACCCTCGAACAGTTTAACACTAGCTCAAAAACTTATTAGGGCTGGGTACTATTGGCCTGAAATGGAGAAAGAGTCTATCAAGTTTGCTAAGAATTGTCAAAAGTGCCAAGTGCATGGCAACTTAATTCATGCTCTAGGGAGGGATCTAATTCCCTTTACAACACAATGGCATTTTTACCAATGGGCATTTGATCTTATAGGAGCTATACATCCTCATTCTTCTAATGGACATACCCATATAATCACAACTACAGATTATTTTACAAAATGGGTAGAAGCAGTCCCTTTGACACAAGCAACTAGAAAGCAAATTTCTATGCTCATATTGAACTATATCATATGCAGATATGGGATACCTCATTCCATAATCACAGATAATGGTGGACAATTCAAGAACAAATATCTAGATGATTTATGTGCTAAATTCAAGATTACACAACATTGGTCATCTATCTACTATCCTCAAGGGAATGGACAAGCAGCAGCTTCTAACAAGAATCTATTAAAAATCTTGCACCGTACAGTTAATAAAATAGGAAGAGACTGGCATCTCATGATCAATCTAGCTCTCTGGGCCTACAGAACAAGTATCAAAATGCCCATTGGGGCTATACCTTTTGCTTTAGTTTATGGGTCTGAAGTAGTACTACCTATTGAGGTTGAAATCCCATCACTAAGAATTAGAATGCATGGTCTCGTAACTAATGATGACTACAAAGTGTCTAGGTTGAAAGAACTTGAACTACTAGATGAGTGCAAACAAGCAATGTATGATCATCTCAGAGTATATCAGAAGAGAATGTCTAGAGGTTACAACAAGAAAGTCAGACACAGAGAATTTCAGGTTGGTGATCTAGTCTTGAGAGAAAATCCTAAAAATTAATCACATAGAGAACATAAGGGGAAGTTTGAACCCAACTGGCTGAGTCCCTTTGTTATTACTACTACTTTTGGCTCTAGTGCCTATCAACTCTCAACGACTGAAGGAGAACAGTTGTAAGAACCAATCAATGTTCTCCATCTAAAGAAATTCTACACCTAAGGCATTCAGTCTATGGTAAAATGTCCTGAAAAAATTTTAAAAATCTGAAAAAGTCCTGAAAAAAATGAACATCTTGGTGAAAACCTAGCGATAGGTGCCTTGATGATTCACAAAAAAAGTCAAAAATATCAAAAGTACAAAAAAAAAAATTGAAAAAATGAAAAATACAAAAAATGAGAAAAAGAAAAAGTGCCTTGATGAAAACCTGAAGACAGGCGCCTTGGTAGCAAAAATAGAATCTCTGCCAAGATGGTGAAAACCTAGTAAATGGGTGCCACTTGTTTCAAAATGTTCCATCTATCAGTGCAATCTTGGTCTTTCCCAGCTTTTAGTCTTGCTTTAGTTTGTACATATCTCTTGGTTTGTTCCTGCATTCCTATTTTCAATAAGTCAGTCTGTACACCAATAAGCTCAAGCGTCTGTATCCTATCAATGTTAAAACTTGGGGGCAATCAAAGTCATATCCTATGGCCTCCAATGTACCTTAGATGTATCATATCCAGTCAGAGTCCTTTGAAGCTTCACCTGAGTTAGTTAGTCTATCTTGTCTCCAGAAAGGATTTTGCATCTACAACAACGCAATCAAACATCAAACACAAATTGAAAACAATCTATGATTTTTACATGCTTTTATCTCCTTGTATGCTTACTGATTTACATTGAGATTTTTGCATATTATGTCCTTTCGAGCTCTTTGATGATGTCCTTTACAGGATTTAGAGAGTGATGACTAGGGGCATAATCTTTTCTTTGTCTTCTACTTGTATGTGAAAATCTAACAACTTTGGAAATTATGGATTGAAATGGTGTCCAACTATAAGAGCCTCTATCTCAAATTGGATGGCCATGCGTACCTTGACCATTGATACCCAAAAAATTCAAGGAAGTTTGATCTAACTATTATATTTTTGAGTGAGTTCTTTCTCCTCTTGTGAAACGCTATCTTACCTAAGGATGTGAACGATAAAGGGTCACTACGGGTAATTCACACTAGATTTAGAATGATCTCTTGACTGTTTGATGTGTTTGTAATGCAAGGAATATTTAGGTCATCACGACATTTATGTTTTGATGCTTATACAAATTGTAATATCAAAATGGACATGATATTCTGGTCATCCTGGCATTTGTGCCTTGGTGCTTATATCTAATCTGACATTTCAAAAATAAAATCAATATTCATATATCCATGGTTGCCAAATCAGTGGGTGTTGTATTAATTCTTGCATATACAAATCGATATTCATATGTCTATGGTTTCATAACTAGTGGGCATTGTATTGATTTATCTGGTTACCTAAAAATTCAATGATAAAATCGACCGACACATGATCAGTGACTAAGTCCTAGGTCTTAGGTTTCATTTCATATTGCATGTTTCTTTACATTTGGCATGTTTCCATGATCTCACAAATGGCTAAATGAACTTCAATGCTTAAACAATTCTTCAAATGTCTCTTCAAATCTAACAAGAGCTGAAACCTAACTCGAAGGTCTCTTTGTAGACTCGCAAGCAATTCTCCTCCTAGGTTAAACATCCTTTTGACATAAGACTGACACTTGTCTTCATCAATACCTACAAAACATATCATGTGTATCATTGCATTTACATATCATAATCATTTGTTGCATTACAATTCATCCATGTGCATAAGCATAAATCATACATACATCTTTCCATAATCAAATACATTTGCATAACATCCATACATATGAAAGAAATCATTACATTTGCATATATCCATACATACATTCTATTCTACTCATAGCATAAGCCTCACATGATATCATCATAAATCAAAACATGACAAGTACACATGAAGTCACAACCAAAATATCGATCCCATATATATATCAAAAATCTCGAACTAGTCAAGGGTGCACTACTGGCACAGTGTGCAGAAGAATACACTCATGTGAGCTATCAAAGTCAGAACAACATATCAATGATCAAAAAGAGTACAGTATATCACAATGTATCAAAACAAATCAACTATCAGCATGATCCTCTACATCTGGTGGAGAAGGAGGTGGTGCATCTGGTACTACCTCTACTCTGGGTGCTCTAGCTCCCTCTGATGCCATCATGTAATGTGAATAGGAGGGAACTCTCTGTGCAGTAGGAATAACCGTGTAATATGTGGACACATAGTAAGCTGCTCAGGAGGTCTGATGAATCACCTCTACCTGTAATCTCTACATCTCTACACACATCTCAATCCACTGTCTATTTGCCTCTATGTATCACTCCTCCCATCGAGAACTGCGCACCTTCAGGTCCCTGACCTGTACTCTGAGCTATCTGATAGTCTCCTGTGGGGTAGGAGGAACAATAGGATTAATGTCTGGCATCTTAGTATTCGGGGCAACCTGCTTAGTGGTCTATGCTCTTTGTGCCTTACGATGTCTAATCTTAACACCTAAATCAAATCTAGTATCATCTTGTAAGGGATCAGTATCTCCACCTACCACCTGCTCAGCTACCAATACCTCATCCGCTAAACCAACTCCACCTAATGTACCGCCCTCTCCTCTAGTCTGTCTATGAGAACCGGTAGATCTACCTGCTGCGGAACTAGTGGGATGAGGAGGCCTCATCTATCCTGATGGCCTCTGTGGTGGAGCATGTTAGCACCTGAAATAATTTGCATGGCCTTGTTGTCTTTCCCTTTGGTCTCTGCATTTTTTTTGTCTCTGGCCTTAAACCCTAGGTAAAATTTCAAACTCCTAGCCGTTACATGGAAAAACCCTATTTTCATTTTGGCCTGCTTCTAATTTTTCATTACCTTTTTTGGGTCACTTAAGTCAGTTAAACCCATGTGTTTATTTCTTTATTTACCATGTCGGGGCCCCCTTTAATTTTTTCCTAAGTCTAATGCCCAATGGTATTATTTTTCCCTAGGTTTACCTGTTAGTATTTCCAATGTTAAACCCTTCAAAAACTTGTGGCTGTCGTTAATCCGCAACACTACAGGTTGTCAGACTTTCTGACATGCAAAATGGTGATAGGGTGACACTTGTCCCAGCGGGCCCATCCTCAAGTTTGCTAATAGATAAATGATGGATTGATCTAGTGGTTGTCGTTACACTATGGATATAACATCACGGTGTAGTGACAACTGTCCGATGCAAGGGTGGACATGTTGGCAAGTGGGTCCTCAGGGTGCCAGGTTGGAGTGACATGGTAGTTTTCTATTGGTTGCCATGAATTATGATGTCAAATTTGTCAGAGCTTCTAGGTGCCGAGAAAGCAAAGAAGAGGGGGTCCACTTGCCAGTCTTTGCAGTGTGGTAGTTTGTGATTCGACGGGAGTAGCGATGTGTCAGTGGGCCCAAAATTTTCATGAAGATTGAAAGACTCAGGATCTACAGTGGGCGTATGATCTCAAGGAATTTCTAGAGCCTTTGAGATTATACGTCAGTTGTTTGATCTTCCAGGCGACATGATGTTTCTCAGTGGGACCGTTTGCCATGTGGTGCTGACTTGGTGATTTCTGATTGGTCGAGCTAGAATATGATGTGGAAATTGTTAGTGGGCCCGAATCTTTTAAAGGGTTGGTAGATTCAGGATTGACGGTGGTCGTAAAATTGCGAGGAATCTTCTAGGCTCTTGTGATCTTACGATGACTATCCGATTAAGTGGCTTATGTGCAGCGGGTCCGATATGATATTCGATGTTGATCTGCTTGATTCTCATTGGTTGTTGACTGCTGGCTTGGCTAAGGACTTTTCAAAGGCTTGTTGGTTGTCATGGAGATTAGTTGGACCGCCCGATCTGCTAGGAAAGAAAGAGGATCAATGGTTGTGTTTTAAAATTGCTGACCGACCCTTGCAGTCCAGAATTTGAATTTTTTAAAAGGGTTTTTTCTGCGACAAAAAGGACTAAAATTCATTGTTTTAGCAGCCGGATTTGGTGAAACTAGTGTTGCCGACTGCTGTAGGGTGGTCTAGAGTTTGATGATGATTACAGGGTATCTGTGTTGTGGAAAGTGGGTGAGGCATTTGCTCAAAGTATGTTGCAGGTAATTTGAACAGGGGGTAAACTTGATGGTTTCCTATCCCTGTGTACTAGTTTGAACTAATGCCATAAGTGGGGATCAATCTTGGATCTGATTACCTCAGGATTGCTTGGATTTTCTTCCCTGCAATAATGTTTTGATTAGACCAGATTGACAGAGTTGTTGTAGACCTAATTTTTCCCTAAATGATTCTTGTTCTCATTGTATCCTGGTTCCTATAAAGGGATTTTGGAGATCATTTAGAAGGGTTCTGATTTTGGTTGGTTCCAGGGGGTTGTAGCAGGCTGTATCACATTGTATGTAGATTGAATAGAATTTTCTTGTAGTCTTTTGTAGGTTATTGAAGTGGTTTTCTCTCTTTTCTACTTTGAACATGTACATGACTCATCATACTTAATATAGTTATTTCAAGCTTTCAAGTCTCTCCTTGGTGTCAATCTTGTGAATTCTAGATTTTTTGATCTATTGCATAGGGTTACCTTTGTATATGTTCTATTCTTTAGTTCTTGATCTAGGATCAAGTGAAATATACTTTAGATAGGGTATAAAATCATTTTGATTTGTCTACAGAAGGATACTATAAGTAGTGGATGGGCTGGAATTTTTATGTTTATGGCTATGAGTCTTTGACAGTAGTTGGTTCATGTTTCAATGTCTATATTTGAGATCTGCCCAATGGATAATGGCACTGATTAGGGATTAGTATATTCAGTTGAATTCAATGTTTGATTGGCTCTTGTTTACTTCTTTCCATCTTCATATATCAACACTGTTCCAAGTTTTAATTATTGTTTGGTTGATAGTAGTAATACCCTTCATAGTAGTGGAGATTCAATGAATGCTTGGTTAACTTTTAGTAGTCTCTTGCTATCATCTTCTTTGTTCGATCCAGTTTAAAGTCCTAAAATGCCATAAGATACTGGATTAGGTTCACCCACCTTGGTTTTGCAGAGCCAGAAGTGCAGAGGGCAGTCTTGTCCCTATAGTTGGTTTAGTTGTCTTGCAGAGCTCTCATACTTGGAACTAACCATTACTAACATTAGTCTCAAGGCATATTGGCAGCCCTAGTTGGCGTAAGTGTTTTCAAACACCAACAAGATGGTGACTCTACTAGGGATTGAAATGAGTTTACTATTAAGAGTATCCTAGAGTCTTGCTACATTCATTTTGGGGAAGAGTCTCATAAATGTCATAATCTGAAAGTTGTTTTCAGATTTGCAAATGTATTACCTGGATTTGTTGTTGCAAAATTTTTAAGATTATATGTGACTTTGCTGTGAGGAATACTTAGAATCTGTTGATGTTCAAGATGGATCAGTGAAAATTTGTGTCCTCTGAAGAGAGGTGGCGACTTTGTGCTAAGACAAATTTGAGATGTGAAGCTTTGTTCCATATTTTAGTCAAATGTGAAGTGAGCAACAATAGTCAGCAAAGGTTTCCAGGTATTCTCCATTCAATATTTTGTGTATTTGCATGGTCCTCATCAAATGGTTTTGTCACTAAAGAAAGGACACATAAGTGTGAAATATGTAGGAAAGGTTCAGTGACAAAAGAAGGTTAGTTTCAAGTATAGATTTCCTATCATTGGTCTTGAAGATTTTCAAGTGGATATGTAAAGTTGCAGCCAGTAATGGGAACTCACAGGTTTTCTTTTGTCAAGGGGTATGTACCATTTTGTTATGATGATGTACCTAGTTTCCCTAATAAAATCCCTGATGAAATCATGGGATACTTACTAAAGTTTGAGGGGAATCATCCTATTTCAGCCAATCACCATGTTCAGTTGTTTTGTGACTTGATGTGTGACTTTGAAATTGCTCAAGAAGATGTGCATATGAAATTGTTTGTCCAAACTTTAGAAGGTGATGCTAGAGACTAGTTTTCTTTTCTACTAGCATGTTCTATTTCATCTTGGGATGAGTTGCATTCAGCCTTCATGGTGTAATTTGGGGAAAGGGTGTGCATATTTGATTCTTATAATAAGTTTTTGAAGATCCATATTGAGGGTGATGAGCTTGTCCCTCAATTCAATATCAGATTTGCAAAAGTTTTGAATGAGATCCCTAAAAGTTATAGACCTAATGATCAAGTGTTTGTAAATGTCTACTTTGATGCATTTGATAAGAAAATGAATTACTTACTAAGGGATAAAGAGCCTAGGTCATTATATCAGGCATTTATAACTACAATGGATATTCAGCGACTCTGTGACTGAAGCGTTCGTCAATTCTCCAGGTTCTTGAGCAGTTTGTCATTCTATTTGGTGATCTAGCAAATACAGTCAGTCATGTATTCTCATGATCTTCACAGCTAAGATCTTAGCATTCGGTGACCTGGCGAGCGATTAACTCTTCCTTTGGTTGCTGAATCTCCAGATATCTGGTAAAGGCAAGAAGCATTCAAAGATGAAACAGGGGCCGTAGATGCAGATCTAGATTGACAACTGGCACTAGTTCTCCTAATGTAACCCAAGGTGAAGAAAAGATCAAGCGATCACGTGAAGTCCTTTTTTTGCGTGATCTCCAGATGGCCTGGGTTAAGTCAAAGGTTAAGGCCTGGGCGGTCAAGTTTCTATCTGGTGAACATGCGACTGAGGCTTTTTGCATGTTCTCGTGATCTAACCCGAGGTCAAGTTTTTATTTAGCAACTTGGAGATTGCTCAGTCATGTGCTCTCCAGATCCAAGATGGGTTAGGGCCAAGCTTTAGGCGAATTAACAAGGGCCACAGGATGAGGACAAGATCAACGGCTGGCGCTTGATCTCGAGATATGACTAGGGTTAAGTAAATCATCTAGCGACTTGGTGAATAAAGGATTTCACGTGTTCTCATGATGTAATCAGAGTTGAGAGAAAGGTTCTAAGATCTAGCAACTGCCTCAATCGTGTGATCTCATGATCAAGCGTAAGTTAAGGCAAAGGACTTGCAGATTGAATCTGGACCGTTGATGAGATTGATCAGACGATGGTCACTTGTTCACTTGATGGAACCCAGGGTCAAAGATATATTCAGTGATCACACAAATGCTTTGTTCGCGTGATCTCCAGACCAAACCCTAGTTAAGTAAACTGTACTATGACCCAATGACTTCCTTCAGTCGCATGTTCACCAAATCCAGTATGGTTAAGACTTGTCACGGGTCAGATAAGAGATAGTGGGTCTAGTTGCCAAGTCATTCTAATGTGCCTATTATTGATAGGATGCCAAGATGTGATGACGTGGCCGAGAAATTCTAAAGGGATAAGTTGACTGTTGTAGATTAATGAGGACCACCCGATATGCCAGGAAGGGATGAGATTGATGGTCACATTTTAAACTTGATAAATTAACCGTTGCGATCGGGATTTAAATTATTTAAGGGTTTTTGTTAGGGTTTTTGAACGCTGAACCAGATATGACAAGGCCAAATCTGATTTGTTTGCTTCAAGGACAATTGGAGGTAAAAAATTGATGAGTAAGATGCAGGTAGCTGTCATGTTCTGATTTTAGTTCCTGATGTGCCATGCCCAGTTAATGCAGAACTAGTATTTTAATAGGGTGGCTAGGGTTTGATGTATATCAGAGAATTCCATACCCTGATTCACACAAGTTGCAATTGGTTTTGGCATTTAAAGTTGTTTTGTCTACAACAAGAAATTAATGAATTATATTTGCAATTAGCCTATTATGATAAAACCCAAATATTTGTACCTCAGATTTGATTTGATTTTTTTGGGTTTCCAAGCTTTCTTGATGGCTTTCATTTCTTTTTGTATGAGGTGGTTGTAGACCTAATTTTTGACCTAAATGATCACAAGCTTGTTGCAATCCTTTATATGGATTTCCAAGATCATTTGGTGGGGGTTCCAATTTTTTTGTAATTTTCTCAGAGCTAGTTCCATGAATGGTTCCTTCTGTAAATATTTCCTTCTCTCCATATAAGGCGTGCTTCTATCCTTTCTGGTTTTCAGATAAGAATGTAAATTGTAACAAGTCTGTCTTATGTATAAGATTTCAGCATATTCATACTACTATCAGATTGTCTCCATTTGGTCTTGATCTTATTAATTAGAGCATCAAGGGTGTTGTAGTTTTTCTATTGTATGTTTGAAGATGTCTACAATAGAGTTGTTTTCACAGAACCAACTGAGTTTAGGATTGGTTTAGATGTGTATGAGTTTGGATATCAAGGGTATCCTATACTTATCTTTCAGTGGATGCTGATTAATGTATTACTTGTTTCTAGGTCTCTTCCAAGGGGAGGGTTAAAATCCTTTGAATAGGTGATTGCATATCTGAGTACACAATTGGATTCTTAAGTAGGTCTGATCAATGGTGTATGATTGGTGTAAGGCATCAACATATTAGAATTTGTGGTCTTCTTGTTTCATAGCTCTCTGTTGCAATGTTTATTTGACTCTGTTGCCCATTGGATAAGGCACTGGTCTATGACAGATTTGTTGTATTTTAGAGATCCATTCTACCCAAAACTTTAATCAAATCAAATTCCAAATCTTTTAGTCAGTAAGTTGTGGACTTAATAGCAATATCCCTTGCTTTATTTGTGAGTAATTTGATAGTATGCTTAGCTTCACATCCTATCTCTTTATGTCATAGATAAGAAGAAGTATTATGGTCACATATCTGCTTTGTGAGGATTAGTGAAAAGGTTGAGATTAAGTGATCCTAATCCTAGGTGCACTTGCCTGAATTCTACAGAGTTCAAACTGTAGAAAGCCTTAGTGCTTTGTTCATTGGTCATTGTTCTTGTATGAATGTACTGATTACGGGAAGTAAGCTACCCCATAGGTATATCTCTACATTAATGAAGGTAGTTAAAATCTTGTTAAATCAAGAGCCAACAACAACCTTGAATAGGTTTTTAAGTACTGGGAAAACAACTACAACAGACTTGTCTTCTTCATAACTGAAATATGTATGTCGGACTATAATCAAATCTCATTGATTGAAAGTTTTAGATCAACAATATAAATTTCTTTCAGCTCATTAGATTAACTACTCTTAGAACGCAAGTGTGTGAACCTTGCAAACTTGAAACTATTATATGTGTGCAAAGCAAAACAAAGGTGATTATTTTTCTATTTACAATGTTTCTAGTTTACAATTCGGTAATTATCTTTCTATTTACAATGTTTCTAGTTTACAATTCGGTAATTATCTTTCTGTTTACAATGTTTTTGGTTTAGATTATGTCTGATTATTTTAATCAACATTTCGAATCACACTCTGTAATCCATAAGTTTTCATTTTCTTGGGCTTTTTGATTGTTCTTTCTATCATCGTGATGATGGATCATAGAGTGTGATCTGAAACGTTGATTCAAATAATCAGACACAATCTAAACTAGAAACATTGTAAACAACTATCAGGAATTGTGGAAAACTATTTTTCTTAATTATCTTGTTACTGTCTTGCTCATTTTTTTAATCTCATAATTTTCTGCATTAAGGACTACTTTTACAGAGGTTTCAAGATTTTTTTGGATTTCCTTTGTGGTATTGCAGAGAATGGCTTAATGATTTCCTGAGTGTTAAATCTACCATTGAGGGAAATTTTCATTGTAGATCTGTTTGTGTGAAGTGTAACATATAGCGTGTTGTGATCAACAATTATATATTTTAAATGTCATGCATTTGAATACTAATGTTTGTTGTTGCAATATGATATTTTATCACAGCTGAATGGAGATTTATTTACAACTAAAAAGTGAAACACTTATCTCTGCAAACTAGTAATCCATCTTTCTCAAGTTAAGCAATTTTTTGTCAAAATTTCTCAATAAAGGTGAAAATTTTGGGTGTAATTCATTGGGGATCTTACAAGCAAGATGAACAAACACCTAGGAATTCAAGGAATATGGTGGCATAAGGTAGAGTAGGACAACAATGATTATGAGGAATGCACTCTTCCAAGAGGAGACAACAACCATGAAACTTCTAAAATAAGTCATACGGATTGGTAGAGGACAGTGTTCTCTATGGTAGGGAAATCTTGACAATTAAAAGGTCCCATGTTATTTGCGCAAAGCAAGGTTTGAATGGTCATGCCTGAACATCAATGAGCTATAGGTTAAGATGAAGAAGGGTGCAATGGGAATGCTTAAACGGGCTTACAAACCTTTTTGTCTTTGCATACAACAGAGTTTTATGGAGAATTTTGAGGGTAAGAAAATTCAGTCTAAGAGAAAGATCTTGTTAGTGTAATGTGTCAAAGACATGTTTCATGTAACAGGTTGACATACTCCACAACAGATATTAGCAATTTTACTGAGATAGGTAGATTCGATTCTACTTTAAGTAATCATATTGGATGCATCAAGGAGGAATCATAGTTGATCCCATTTCATACAGAACCTTTAGAGTTTGACCACAAAAGCAAGTCATAGAACCATACATAGAGAATCTCATATGACAGTATACAAACCTGTTGAAGGAGGGGTAGAGAAATAGTCTTGGGCATGCAAGAATGGCATGAGGTAGAAGTATTTGGATTGAAGGCCATAAAATGATACATTCCCAGTGAAGAGACAGTCCATAAGCACAAGGACATACCAATATGACAGTTGGGAAGCTAGTAATAAGACAATAGTTAGGAAAACAACAACAAAAAGTAGAGCACCTAAGCCTCCACAAGAACAATGTCTGCCAAATCGTAACCAAGAGGAAATGGATCATTAGTATCAGAGGGCATCTTTAGGGACTTGTCCATTTTGAGATCATATTCCAAGAACATCAGGTACAAGAATTTAAGAAACAATTTGCAACCTATCAAACCTCAAAAGTTTCATGTATTTGGCCCGTAGGGTAATAGTTAATGCATATGGGACTATAAAGTAAAGTAATAGACAAATGCAGATATTAAGAGAACTCACAAAGCATTTCCATTTATCTCAGCAATGTTTACAATATATTTCTAGTGACACCAATAATATTCTATTTCATGACAACCCCATCATCTATCTCAGAGACAATATACATGAACATATAGATGTTGAGGGGTGCCAATGCCAATTGTTAGCAACTATCACATAACCACCTATCCCTTGACACACACTAACAACTCCTAATTACCAAAGTACCCGACAACATCATCCCCCCCAAAAAGAAAGTTTTCTCCTGACAACACACAACAAAATGGGGATGAAGTACAACTATACAAAAAAACAAACCAAGAGATTCAAGACTGAGGTGGGGGCTGAGAGGGTGTCCCTAACAAGGAAGGTGCCAAAGGTGGTGTAGATGATGCCACTCATGCTCTCAACTTATGAATCTTCTCAGTCCCATGGCACAAATCTCTCCCAGCAAGCATCTCTTGCCCTCGAACGCCCTTCACCATGAACACTGCTTCTAGAATTTTCTTACTTTTCTTATCCACCTCCTCTAGAGCTGTCATAAGATGACTCTAATGTTGCCACGTGATCTTGGTGCTACTCCTCCAAAGCTACCACCTCAGTCCTATGTTGTGCCTCAGAAGCAATCATCTGATCCATCTTTTGTGCTAACTCATCCTTCTATGCCAACTTGTTCTCTACCATTTGTAACCGAGTGGCAAGCTCCTCCCGAGCTTCTACAATGGCCACTCGCTTAGCCTTGGCCCCTACCCCTATGTGCTCAACCCTCCAAAGCTCATAGTATCACTATCTAAAGCCTTGCTCCACCTGCCAAAGTAAAGCTTGGGTCTGACTCTCCCCAATTGGCTCATGTACTCTCCATTCCTCCAACATCTCTGACTTCTCTATGGTAGGCCATCCTCTGCTCGCAAAACACCGCTCAAACTCTTGAGCACACCTACCTGTAGCAAACTCTAGCAAGTGTGTCACCACCTCATCCACCATCCTGAGGGCCTGCGCCTCCACCGAGAATACAATCCACCATGCAATGGCCTCCATTTCCCTCAAAAATTTCTCTATAACACTTGTCCTCACTTGAGTGTGAGGTACTAGCTACCACAACAGGTGTGGCTATGGGACCCTACTCTCAGACTCCTCACCCTACCTAGTGGCATCCTCCCTAGGAACATCCTCCACACCTCAAGTAGCCACGTCCTTCACCTGAGGGATATCCAATTCTGTGGGCTGCGTACTACCTTCATCAAGATCATCAATCTCGACAATCTTCAATTGCCTATGCTATTGTGTGGCAGAGGGAGGTCCAATGGGTGCCATAGGTGTAAGCTGAAACTATGTAAGCCAAGAGTCCATGGTGGCATCCTCCAGAATCTCAAACCCTATTGCCTCCTCTCTTGGCAACTGTGGGGCGTCCACTAATCAATCCTCGACAACCACTATCTTTGTTGCTAGCTATTCAACCACCTCCATGATCGATTCAGTAGGTGCTGATATCTCAGGCTTGGTCTTTGCTACTAATTTTAGCTCTGGTTGTGTTTTTGTTGGAGCAACCACTCCTGGGGCCCACAACTACCCAAAGTTTGGCACTGGAACTGCTGCCACCATCACCCCAATTGAAGTAGGTGTAAACAATTGGATACTCTTAGATACTATGCTAGTGCAAAGAGAACTCTATCCGGAGATGTGAGATTACTTGTAGGTGTGGCTCTCACTCCTAAGTCCAACGCTTCTCCATCCATAGGGTGACTCTCGTGGCTCATCATCTTGAAACTCCCTTCGCTGGCCTTAGACGTGTCTGATTCCTGTCCACTATCACCACCCTCTCCATCTATGTCTGACTTTGACATCATGACCTGTTGCTTCTGCTTCTACATAGCACCACCTGCGACAGGGTGTCCAAATATTGCCAATAAAGAATAGGTGGGTGGCTAGGCTCCAGACGAGAGTGGTTGTAGCTTGAGCTTGTCGACAAGTATTTGTGTACACATGGCTTCCAAGAAAAACTTGATGGCGTAGTGTGGCATGTAAAAAGTTTTGTGCTGCAATGTGAGAAATTCCTCCATTCTATCTGCCCACATTGTAGCCCAATCATAGACTATGTCATTCTTGAGTCCATTCATGAGGGAAATCTGTGGTAGGGCAATGTTTGAAGCTCTACTTGACCCTGTGAGTTAAATTTTTATCACATCTATGAGAAACCTCCATTCTCAATTCATCACAAATGATTTTTTTAGCCCTCAAATTTTGCTGGCAAAAGCTGTGGACACCCATTCCTCTTTTGACAAGTTTCTAGAAACCATCTTTATGAGCTATTCTTTTTGTTCTGCTGTAATCATTTTTATTATTTGTCAATCTTTTTTCCATTAGGGCCTGGGATGCCAAATACTTTGGTGAACTCTCTGGCTGAAAAGGAAATGGTGATATCCTGCCCCAAGTACTCAAAGATGGACCTATGATGGTGCTTTTCATAGGTCTCCACTTTTGACCTTAATGCTCCTTCAAAATCCCTAATAGGAAACATGGGCATTCAAATCGCCTAATGTACTTGTGCATGCCTTAGACTAGTTTTAATGAGATGGTCCTCTGGGGTTTCTTGCCACCACATTCAGCACTCAACTCCATTCAATCCTTGAAAAGTGATGCTCTGGATTATGACTTCTTCCTTTTGTACCTGCACTTTTGGCCTGACCTTCTTTTTTGTAGCCGCCTTCAAAGTATCCATCTTGCTTGCAATCTTTACTCTAGATGGAAAAATTCACTTTTATTTATTCATTATCGAAGAACTGCTCCTAGATGGTGACCTCTACTACTGTAACTGATTTCTCTAGTCTTGCTTCTTTTTCCCCGAATGCATTAACTAAGTTGTTTATCTTTTGTAATTTTAATTAATATAACACCAAATGCCAAACCGTATACTTTGAATTCATAATTGTTGTACGACTATTCCTTTTCTGGTTGTTGTACGAGCCTCTGTCTTGTGTGCCGAATAGGCATATGGTATCCTTTATCTTCGTTAGTGGTTTCCTCTTCTTTATGCGACTATGTACGATCCTTGTAACAATTCTCTAGCCCCTTTTTGCCTTCAAACTTTCCTATCTCCGACCCTCTCTCTTTTATTCTCGACGTCAAACACATGCAACTGGACTTTTAAATTAATGACTTAGTATCCCTATGTCACCATTGATATGTTGATTTTTTCACATTGTCCTTATATGTATGGTCTTTCTATTTGAATTCCTTCCTCAGATGTGTCATGCGATGATATGAGTACGCATTGTTTTTTTCCAACTCCTTCCTTGGCCATACAGTGTTTTCAATCATTGGCCTACAGACTCTTTATTTTTATCTGGGGTCGTATGGTCTCCTATAAAATGCCTTCAAGGAATGCCATCGCTGCCTTTATTGGTAATGCATGGTTTTTTGTCTTCCCTCTGCAATGTGTCATATGGTCTTGGTTGCATAGCTCGATTGCACGGTATATATTTTGTTTGTTAAGGGTTGTATGACCTTTTTCCCTTTTTAACACCTTCTCCTTTTTCCTTGTGGGCCTTGGTCCTCCATAAGATGATATCGTACGGTAGTCACATGTACGATAGTGCCACTATACGGTGACCTTCGTGCAGTAAACTCACCGTACAATGAGTTCTCCATTTTTTTTCTTCTCTATTATTTGTTTTTTGAACTAGGTCATTCTTCTGTCATCCTTCATGGTACAATTTCAACTTTGACCCATTCATAGCATCTAGAACCTTACGCCCATCTAGTGTCTATAACTTGATTGCTCCATTTTTCACCACTTCAAGGACTTTATAGGGGCCCAACCATCTTACCTTAAATTTCCTTGGCTTTGTCTCATTCTGTCCATTATACTTCAAAACTAATTGTCCATGAGTGAACCACATATGCCTATGGTGCTTATCGTGCCATAAATTTTTGCGCTACTAGGTTGCTTTTGTTGCCCACTAGGTCATCATCTGCCATTCATCCATTTTGTTCAAGTCATATAGCCGCTCTCTCAAACTCTCCATATCACCCAATCTTTTTTCAATGGCTATTTGAAGGCTTGGCACCATAAAATCCACTAGTACGATAGATTCTTGGTCGTACATCAATTAAAAGGGTGTCTATCCAATTGTCACCTTGTAGGTAGTGCGGTAGGCCCATAGTGCTAAAGGCAACTTCTCCTACTAATCTTCTTGTTCAACACTGCATGACTCGTAAGTCATGGACACCAAAATCTTGTTGGTATCTTCGGCCTGCCCATTGACTCTCAAATAGTAGGGGCTAGATAGAGTGAAAAATTTTGAACTCCATTGTTAGCAACTTGATGACATGGTTCACGAAGTGCCCTCCCTGGCCACTTGTGAGGTGAATGGGAATGTCATACTGGGTGATGATATGCTCATAGATAAATTTGGCCATGCTTAGCACTGAGTTATCAAGTAAAGCATGTGCTTCTGCCCACTTAGTTAAATACTATGTTGCCACAATAATTTAACGACATCTTTGCGCATGAGTGTCCTTCAACGGTCCAATGAAATCCAACTCCTACCCTTCGAACAATTCTTGGGCATGTGAGGGGTTGAGGGGCATAAAGTTCCTCTTCAATGACTTCCCAGCCATTTGGCACATATCACACCCCACGACCCACTCTCGGGCATCATTGTAGAACATAGGCCACCATAAGCTTGCTAACAACACTTTTCAGGCCGTAGTGTTGGGTACCATATGGCCTACTGCAGGACCTTCATGTGCTTCTCTTAAAATACCTAGGGCTTCCTCCTCCATGACACCTCTCCTTAACACATGGTCTGGTCCCATTTTGTACAATAATCCATTTATCAATTGAAATGTCCTACTTAGGATGAGCTTCCTCCATTTATTAGGTGACATGTCCCTTGAGATTTGTGACGTTGAGAGGTATTCTCTGATGCTGGTGTACTACACCGACAATACTGGAATTTGGAAGAGGTGGGCATTTGAGAAATAATCATTTACTTCCTCTGGTGTCTCTCCAAATTTTATCTGTGATAGTTGGTTTGCAATCATGTGGCTCTTCACTGGCCTCATGATGATCGTGAATGTGAACTCCTGCAACAGAAGAAACCACCTGCTAACCCTTCCCTGAATGATTGGTTTGTTCACCAGGTACATAAGCACCTGGTGGTCCACATAGAATGTGAATGGAGTTGCAAAAAGGTAATGCTTGAATTTTTGTATGGCATAAACCATCCTAAGAGCCTCCCTCTTTGTCGTATTGTAGTTCTTCTCCACCTTTGATAGCAATCTACTTGCAAAGTAGATCGGATGGTCCAGCCCATGATCACCCACCTGAGCCAATGTGGCACCAATTACAAAGTTAGATGCATCCACGTGGACGTGGAACTCCTTATCTCAATTTGGGTATGCTAGGATAGGTGTACCCACCAATCTTGTCTTCACCTCCTCAAATGCTTCACCTTGTTCCATCCCCCAAGTGTACAGTTCACTTTTTTCACATTAGTTTATCCAAGGAGTATGAGATTTGTGCGAAGTTCTTGACGAACCTTAGGTAGTACCAGATGTGGCCCAGAAAGGATTTCACTCCAATGACATCCGTAGACGGTTCCATCTCCACAATCACCCTTACTTTTTTTTAGTCTGTCTTCAACCTGAATTCGCATACAATGTGGCCCAACAACTTCCCTTGTGACACCATATATCTACACTTCTTGGGGTTCAACGTGAATCTATCTCTCTTGCACTGCTCCATACACTCTCGAAGGCCTACCAGATGGGTGTCTTGCCCACTGAAAATGGATGAGTTATCAAGAAATGCTTTGAAATTTCCTATCTACATCTTATCAAAGATGAGCAAGATGATCCTCTTGAAAGTTGTCGGCATGTTACATAGTCTGAAGGGCATTTGGTTGTATGCGTAGACCCCATCTTCTACCACAAATGTGGTTTTTAGTTTACCTCCCTGTGTGATGGAGATCTTATTATACCCCGAGAACCCATCCGTGAAGGAATACATTTCATGCCCCACTACTTCCTCCAAGATACTATCTATCAACGATATGGGGAACGGGTCCTTGATGGTAACCACGTTGAGGCACCGAAAGTCCACACAAATGCATATCTAGTTCGCCTCCTTTAGTGAGATCACAATGGGTGATAACCACTCATTATTCTAGACCCAAAAAATAATGTCCTCTTCGAGCATCCTTTGAATCTCATCGTTCACCCACGTGACATAGTTCTTATTAATTCGGTATAGTCTCTTCGATACTGGTTGCACTCTAGGTACAAGTGGAATGCAATGCACACATAAGTCTGGAGGCACTCTTAGATCTTTATAAGTCCAGGAGAAGACGTCTTTGTACTCCACAAATATTTTGAAGGCAACGATCTTCAACACCAGATTCCAATCATCTCCCACAAATATGTTCTTGGGGTTTGCTTCATCCCCCAAGTTTGTTACCTTTATCTTGGGCTCTTTGTACCATATAGATTTCTCTTTCTCAAACTAGTGTGTAGGAGTCTCATTGACTCTGGCCTCTCCTTCCTTATACTCTCCATACTCCAAACAAGTCCTTTTCTTCTGGCTCCTTGATCTGCAACATGTTACAATGGAATAACATGTAGTCCTCTATCTGCCAGTGAAAGAGATTGTTCAAAGAGTCATCATCATCTTTGGAGCATCCTTCTAACTCCAGAACACTTTCGTCATTTGGCTCCATCCCGCATTTTCTTTCATCAACTCTAGTCAATTCTCCTTTTGACTTTGACTCAGAAGAGAATGACAATTCCTCACTAACCATTTGAGTTCTCAAGTCGATTACAAATTTTCTTCCTCCATTCTCCATCGACAGGGTGTTGCGCTTCCAATTATGGTTCACCTTAGCCATGACATGCCACCCTCTCCCCAAGATAGCATCATAAAACTTCTTTTTCAAGGGAATCACCACAAAGTCTAGAACGAAGGGTTGGGTACCAATGGTTACCTGTTGGGCCATCCGAATCCTAATTGGCTTGATGTCGTGCTAGTGAACACCTACCAAATTGAAAGTAGGCAATCACAATGTCAACTTATTGAGATTCTTCCAGGTTCTGGTAGCACATTGACCCCTAATCCTTTGTCAATGATGGTGTTCATAATGATGGTTCCGAGGATGCCCATTTCTACCACCACGGGGTGTTGCCCACTATTCACAATCAACAAAATTGGGTCTGTTGAATGGCTGACTGAGACTTTTGCATGATTCATGGTACAGTTAGGTACATGTACGATGCTTAGTATGGAAATCCTCAATTGCAATATGGTTTTGAGGTCTTTAATTTTTACCAATGCCTCCATTTGCAATACTTGCCTCAATACTTTGTTATGCTTCCATATGAGACGATGTGCTTTTCATGCCCTGGGTTTCTCTTCGTTCAACCATTATCTGTCTCTCTCAATGTTGACCTTTGCTTCACGTTCTCTTTCCTTCTCCATACATGGGTCTGGGTAGGTTGCTTTCTTTGCTTGTGCTCTCGTGATCGCCAATATCCCTTCTTCTTCACCCACTCTCTCAATGTTGAGCAGGTTGACTCCTAGCTTGGGACAAATTTTGTCCTCATGGTCGCCAGGACCACACCACCGACATAAGTGTTGCGGGGTTTCCTCCTTCTAGCAATCATAGGAAAAATGCCCCCACTAGTTATAGGCTCGACATTGAATCATTGGGCAACCCTTTGCATCATATAGGGTCTGACTCCAAGTATTTTTATTATTATCGTTAATGTTATTGCCTCCTCTTCCCGGTCGGTTGTTTCTATATCCTCTAAACGATGTCATTGTTTTAGTTTGTTGTTGAGAGGTACCGGTTGTTGCGGATGTCGATGACTTCTCCTGTGTGAAGAGTACATGTGCACTCCTTGTCTTCATGTTGTATGGGAACTCCTTGGTGGAGTGTCCCATCACCTGACAGATGTCACAAAAGGCCTTCGAGCATGTGCCTTTTGTATGTCCTTCCTCCTTATAGTCCGTGCACCACAATTCTCCTTTTCTTTTCCTGCTACTCCCCTGTATTGCTCTAAACTCTATCATGCGATGCATTTCCTTTTGGAGTTCTCACACCTTCTTGCTTGACTCTTCATCATTGTAACTTCCATCTGACGATGACTTGTTCTTCTTCTTCCTTGATGTTTTACTTTCACTCTCCATGTGTCCATCGCTTTGTTGTACACATTCTCATAAAATGTAGGAGGAACAATTTTCATCTTCCTTCTAACAGAGGATTTCAACCCCTCCATGAACCATTGCTTCTTCAAGCCATTTGTTGGTTGATTGTCCATTTTCCCCACTAGCCCCTTCAGTCGTTGCCCATATGTTTTCACAGTCTCATTCTTACCCTGCTTAATACTGTATATTTCGACCATGATTTCATTGTCATCCCAAAGCAATCTTAACTCGTTCTGAAATGATTTCTTCAACTCAGCCCATGTGTTTACCTTTGTTCTGTCTATGTCAGAGAACTAGTGTATGGCTACTCCGCGTAGGGTTGCAGGAAATTGCACTACCCTTTCATCGTGATCGGTCACCCCATTGGCTAACCAGTTTGTCTCGCACGTCTTAGAATGTCGTACAAGGTCCTGCTTCCCATCCCTTGTGATCTTCAACAATTTCTATTTATTTTCCATTGATGTATTTCTTTGTGGCTTTGGTCCGATGGAAACTCTAGAATCAGTGGGGACTCTTGAACTAGTTATAGTGGAACTGAATAGATTGTTATTATCACTGTGCTCCTGTGTCCTTCCGAACCCTTCAGCTGCACCGATATCCCCTATGTCTTTGTTCTCAGTTTCCTTTTCTTTCCTTTGAGTCTCTTGTTTCACCCCACGAAGCCCTCTACTTCCTGGCAGTGTAATTGTGGGATGTCCCAAACAGTTTTGAGTCTCTTTGATCAGATTAATTACTACGTCTCCTTCTGTCACTCTTGTATGGATACCCTCTTCATCACCATACACTTCATGTCCATCGACACCACCTTCAGGCCCAATTCTCAAACTTCACTCTGGCAATCCTTCTTCCTCTTCAAGTCATCCCTCAGCTAGTCTATGTAGCCTTCTCCTTTGATCTTCTTGTTCATCCAATCTCAAGGCCCTCTGATGGCCTCGTAGTCATCTCCTTGTCCCTTCTGAGTAAGGTTCTTATCTCTTTCTAAGGTATTTGGCATTAAGTTTTCCTTTTGAAAGGGTTGAGAATATGTTGCCTCCTTCAGGTTTCATCACGCTCCTCTTCCCTTTGATTGTTCTCTTTGTACCATTGCAAAATCTGTTGGCAGCTGTTCTCTCTATTGGTCTTTTGTCGTGAGTTTTACAAGGCTAGGAAGGTTTGTGCCAACAGTCTGGGCAAAAGGCACATCAATTGATCTACCATGGGGCTAACATCGAGTGAAGTGCAAACTACACTCTTCGAAACTTCCTCTCATGCGGCTTCCCTTTGTATGTGAGTTTCAATCGATGCTTGCAGAATGGTTGCAAACTCTACTATCAATGCCCTTTCACCTTCAAACAATTCTTGAAATCCTTCTTCATTTTCGTGACTACTGCTCGTACCCTCATCCACTAGTTGGCCCATTATATTCCCTTTGCCATGCAACATTTTGTCACTCCCAGATTCGTATTTGCTACGACACTAGATGTTTGCCCCGTACGGTAACAATTAATGTATACGAGACTTTAAAGTAAATTAACAGATAGATGTAGATATTAAGAGAACTCACAAAGCATTTCCATTTATCTCAACAATGTTTACAATATATTTCCAATGACACCAGTAATATTCTATTTCATGACAACCTCGTCAACTATCTCAGAGATAATATATATGAACATATATAGATGTCGAGGGGTGCGAGTGCCAACTGTTGACAATTGTTACATAACCACCTATCCCTTGAAACACACTAACAACTCCTAATTACCAAAGTACTCGACAACATCATGACCATTCAACACCTCTGCAGCCTAATGGAGTCAACAAATGCCAAAAATACTAAGAAATGAGCACTTTTACATGAAAAGTTGAATGAGGCCAAGTGCCTTGTAATTAATGAAAAGCTTTAACAATCCAAAGAGTTCCTGGTTGCACTTGAGGTTTTGCAATTAAACAAGGACATGTTCCAATACTCAAAGCATACTCAAGATATGCAGTCATTAAGCTCAGCAATATATTCAGGAACTAAAGAAAAACACTTACCAAAAATGAAGTCATTAAGTTCAGCAAAAATTTGTGAAATATGGAGAGAAAAGGATTGTAGACACAAAAGCATTTCCAATGAAAGGAAAAAAATTGAGAAACGACTTAAGAGGTAGAAGGGTCGAAAATTCTTTTCAGAAAGAGAAGATGTTGATGTCATGCCCAAAATTAGGGCAAAACACACACAACAATTTTTTTTAAAAAAGTCACGAAAACAAGGTTTCGTACTGAGACACAAGGCAAAACATCAACCAATGCTCACAACTTACAAGGGGATTCAATGCATGTGCTGGCTTGCCGACATTCCCATTTCGCCAAGTGCACTAGGTCGAAGAAATTACTAACTAGGATTAAACCAAACGAGGGCATGAGGAATGATTCCCTAATCCAAATCACTCCAAAAGTCTAAGACAATAATTCTATATCATTAAAAGATTAAATTGAAATAATATTATTCTTGCCTAGATTAATTTATAAAGGAATTAAACATGATACATAAAATTTTAAAACTCTTTAATAGAGTCGTAATTAATAATTTAATTAATTAAAATGAAGTTACAATAAATAAAGGTTCTTAGCGCAAGCTAAATTTAAATTTAAATAAAATATCAAAAGGGATCTAAAATCTACTCACTAAATTAATGAGGAAATAAAATAGCCACATAAACTCTTAACCAAAAATCATGTCAAATCCCAGATTAATAGGGAGACTTTTAAAAATAAAAAAGGCAATAATTTTAATAAAATGAACTACATAATTCATGGAATTAAAATAGGAGATAACAAAAGTCAAATATATTAATAATCTACTGACTCATTAAAGAAAAACAATTCAAAAAATAATCAATATGAGAGAATTCTTTATGGCCTCTTGGCTAGCCCTAACCCTAATCTGAAATTAGGGTTTAGGCCAATTACAACTTGACTCGAAATCCTAATTTCATTATTGAAGGGTTGCAGGTTTGACCAGAGGGCCATGGAGATTTTCAAAAAAAAACTCTAGGTTAATATACACCCAAGCATACACAGGTGCATATACACCCAAGTGTGTATACACCCCTATGTATACTTGAGTATATACAAGGGCAACAACAAGAAGAAGTCAATTCATCCAGACGCAGGGAGAAAGCAAGGTCAGGTGATAAGTTATTATGTTTCCAAGCTTACATCTGTGGTTGTATTAGGATAAAGTTTGCCAGGAAGTTATAATAATCTGGTGGGTGTATACAGATATAGTTAAAGCAACGAACCCAAGTATAATTCATTTTGTTCTCAATCTGGCATCAATTTATTTTATCTCTGTTTAGATTACAGTTTAAGATTGAACTAAGTTTGTACTTAATAGCATGGAAGGTTCTATTAAATTAGCAGTGTTAACATATGTAAGGAAAATGCTTAAATTTAATATTTAAGCTAAAGAGGGGATAATAAACTTTTGCATTCGAATCTTAATACAGTTTGCAATGTGGAGCGAAACAAAATTCATGCGAACGAAGATATAAAACAAATTACCCATATTATAGTATAGTTCCAAACTGATATAAGAAGGGGCAGATCTAAATGTGAAACAAAGGAGGAAAAAGCCGAAATCGTCGGCTCTTAACGAGATCTCCCGACCGCTAGCAGTAGTGGCCTTGCCACTGTTCCGGCGGCCTTCACCATCGGCGGCAGTGACAAGGTCACTGCTATAGCGGTAGCCGCTGGTGGACAGTGGCTTACACGGCTTAAGCCACTGCGGCAGAGCCATTGCACTGAGAATATTGCGGTCGTCTAGGGTTTACAGTGATATGCAACAAAACATTTTGTTTTGTGATTTACTATGCTTATTTATAGTAGGGATAAGACAATTGGGTCTGCTTCCCTTACTTTATTAAAAGAATGGTACGATTCAAAAAGGAGAATAAGAAAAGTAAGGTATTAATATGTATAGATATATCGCATGATATATATGTATACATATTAGTACGGGTACCAAAGATATAAGAAGTCAATCCATTTATATTGGGAACATTTGAATTTATATCCATCTCTCCTTTACATAAAACAAACAAAAATAGAAAGAACTATAACTTATAATTTATAAATAAGACTATCCACATACATAAACTAATTTAAATTAACCACTTATCTTTTCCTTTATTTACACAATATTTATATGATTTACAATTTAATGCATTCATTTGAAAGTATTTAATAAATCTATTCCTTTTCAATCAACATTATTTATGAGCTTATGATTTTCTTGAAAGCTTACAATAAATAAAAAGAATAACCCTTTTTCTTTTAAGGAAAAAAAACTTAAATAAATTTTTGGATTACATAATCATAGAAGAAGAATATCTATTCACATTTCCATTTAATTCTTCCAACTCTAAACACGAATATATCCTTTCAACTTAAGGGAGATCCTTGCATCTTTCACATAAACATTTTAGTCCAATAGATGAAGGATAAATAAATTAACCTATTATATTTTACAAGCATTTCGAATGCTAGGCTTTTTCAACATAGCCATGTTTAAAACAATTTTCACAAAGGCTCAAAGCCAAACAACTAATTAACATGAAGTAGAAGTAAATTCCAAAAATCTTTTAACTCCTTGAAACCAACAAGCTATGCCTTTCGAAAATTTGCAAAGCAAAACAAATAGACCATGAAGGCTCACCTCCCAACCGAGGCCATTTCATGGCCACCCCCAAGCTAGGGGAAACAAAGATGGATAGGGGTTTTAACAAGCATACATAAACACATAACCATATAAAACCAACAAATAGATAAGAACATCAAATTCCCTTTCCCAAGGCTATGCACACAATGGGTCACCTTGGAAAGGTGACCCATAGTAGGGGTGAAGGTGGAAGCTACCCAAAAAGGAGAATGCCAAATACAAGAAGTAACCAGCTTTCTACAAGGCCTAAAATCTGCTCATAACGCCTTCACAAGGCCAAAGATACAACCAACAACCCTTTACATTCCACACAAGATCAACTCCTTTATGTCCCCCAATAATAATATACACAAGATGGCAACATGGATGCCCATACATCCATGTCTTATCCCCTTCCTCCTTGAGGAAGGACTCTACACTAGATGAGTAGTTCAAACTGTTGCCCTTCACCCATCAAGGCTCTCTTCCCTCCCAAGGGTGAGTTTGGCCTTGCACACCCCCAAGAAAACAAATACAACAAAAGAAATGAAGAGAAACTCACATACATGCATAGACTAGGAAGACATTTCAAATACATAAGAACTAGTATACATACAACATAAGAAAGTAAATATTCACATAGCAATAGAAAATAGGGTGTTCAAAATCCAACCTCAATCCAAGCTAATGGAAAGAAGGTTGAGATGAGCTTTCTCCAACTAGTCTTCTCCCTTTACTATGCAACAACCAAAATCTTCCAAAAAGACCAAAAACAAGATTCACAATCTCACAAACTCTTAAGTCTCCAAAAATTGGAAAGTGGGCAATTACCCAAAAATTTTCCCTCCATCTTCTTAAGAAGACAAACCCTAAACCTTTCAAACAAAAGAGGGAAATTCAAATTCAAAATTCAAAATAAAGAGTGGGCTTGACATACCTCTTCCAATTTCGTCACATTTCAAAAGAGCATCTTTTGGAAGGGCAAAAATAGTTAAAATACATCATAATGGTCAAAATTTGACCCCCAACACATGGCACGGCCACTATGGGGTAGCCTATTTTTAACCTCCACTACCTTAAATGGTCACTAAATGCCACTCAAAAGACCACTCAAAGATTGCATCCGAAAATGAAAGAGATTCCCACTCATGACTCCTAAAAATAGAGACCACTCACACACATAAAGCACTTGGGCATGCCAACTCACATGACATGTGTCAATTGACACCACAATTAAATCACATTACAACACAATACACATGGCATGCCAAGTAGACTAAAATTATAAAATAAAATAAATATAATCAATAATTACATTCATGCATCACTTTACAAAAATTACACTTTACAACGAGATTAATTTCTCCCCTTGGAGATAACCTTGGCTTAACATGATTTTACAAATATCCATCTTTAATTTCCCCCGATATATCCATGGTCTTACTTGCACACTTGACAAAATATCAGTAGCACATGAAATGTCAAATATCATATATATATATATATATATATATATATATATATATATATATATATATATATATATATATATATATATATATATATATATATATATGTAAATAGGATACATCTAAAAATCACATTCTTAACATCATAAATTTCTAACTGCATTTCATAATAATTCTCATCATTTTCAACATAGCATTTCTAAAGCATATAAAGTCAAGAATAAAATGATACATGTTAATTCACCTAACATAATAATCATGATCATTTCTCACAAATTTCCCTAACATGAATGTAACATCAAAGTATCATACATAAATCAAATATTTATCAATTACTATGCTCATGACCTAATAAATAGCATGAAAGTAAAAGTCATATATCATCATCACATAATCATAAGTCATCACATAGTATCATAATATGATGTCTCTGTCCCAATAGTCCAACATGATAAAATAAAGTGTCAACATGAGTCCAAAGATGGAAAAATAATCTGCTATGAAATGATGTCACAGGGTGAGGCCTCACAGTTGAACATGTAAGAGCCTTGTCCCTATCATTTCATTTTTAGTGCGTACTATGCATGAACTAAACAAAAATTACCCTTCAATGTCTTCAGACAGAGCGAAAAATTCTTCTTCCTCGCTGACAAGAATTGTTGTCTTAAAGCCTGGTCTAGGGAGGCCTCACATTTACAGGATGAGTCCATCTTCTAGTTGCTCTTTGTATTCTCAAACTGAGCTTAAGATTTTCTTCAAGAAGTGAGGGAAAGGCTTAAATTAAGTTCTGCAAAGAAGAACAAAGATGATTCTAGGATTATCAAGGAAGGCGTGCAAGATCAAATTTGTAACAGACATAAGGATCCAAGGCATATTGCTAAACGGATTGCCATACAAGTCAAGGAAAGTATGACACAAAACTTTTGAAATGATATGTCTCAAAAGGGGGACATTTCAATGTTAACTTAGTAACCTTTACCACCATCTTCATAACCTGTGTGAGAGGAGTTGTAAGCTTTGGAGCAATAAGAAAATAAATGGCATATTTTCTTGCAGAAGAACAAGGCCACATAGTAGGACAGCCAATAAAAAAAATTGTCTTCATACATATATATTAAACGAAGGCCTCAAATACTGTCAAAGACAACCCAAAGATAAAAAGATAGTGCACTTTCAAAAGGTTAAGGGTTTCATTGGTATTTTATGAAGAAATAAAGATGGCAATGCATAGAAATCAAGGGCAGAGATCATTCTCAAAGGATATATAGCAGTCAGTCACATCAGAGGCATGGTAAGATGGTAGATAAATTTCTAGACCTTTCTAGTATTCAAATGTAAGTTTAACAGTGACAGTAACTACAAAGGTTATGTGACTTAAATTGAGAATCCCGATCTACAATAAGAGTTAGTGTTGAAGACATTTTGAAGGATAATGTGAAGTCTTTAATACCAAGTTAAATGATGTTTATGTGATGGAGTAGATTAGAAGTCAAATCAAGCCTAATAGGAATGCAAATTGGGACAATGGGACCTAGGAGAGTAGTCAAGGGCATACATAAATGATATAGTCTCATGAGGATAACAAAGAGACAATTAAAGAGGGGACTATCATGTTAAAGGGCACACTTAACAGAATTGGATTGAAGAGCTTCGATTGTCATAACACTACCACTGTGATGGTAACAAAATGAAGAAAAGCCAAAAGGGGTTTGTATAATGGTCCAAGCAATTGTTTGCAAGGAAAAATTAATGCATACATGAATCTCATTATAAAGGAAATTTTGTCTTCCTTGGTTAAATCTCCCTTATTTTCATGAAGGAAAGCCAAGGTCATCATAATAGGTTGCAAGGAATATTGTTGCAAATAGGTGAGGAGAAGTGTCCCTGAATATTTCACATGTCCCCAAGAAGTTTAAGACTATTTCAATACTTCACGCGTGCCCTATACCATGGAAAGGAGTTGCAACAATCAAGGGGTAAGTAAAAGGAAGTTGTTGTGTAGAGCATCTAGGAGAGTTTGTGATTGGTCCAAGTAGTTGAGAAGTTCAAGGAGTTGGTAACAAAAAGAAGAGAAGCTTAAAGGGGTTTGTATGATGGTCCAAGGAATTGTTTGCAAGGAAAATAAATGCATACATGAACCTCATTATAAAGGCAAGTCTGTCTTCCTTAGTTAATGCTCCCTTACTGTCATGAAGGAAAGCCAAGGTCATCATTGTAGTTTGCAAGGAATATTGTTGCAAACATGTGAGGAGAAGTGTCCCTGAATATTTACCATGTCCCTAAGAGATTTAAGACCATTTAAATGCTTTACATGTGCCCTATACCATGAAAAGGAGCTGCAACTTTCAAGGGGTAAGTAAAAGGCAGTTGTTGAACAATGTAGAGCATCCAAGAGAGTTGGTGACTGGTCTAAGTAGTTGAGAATTTCAAGGAGTCATTTTTGACCCAATATGAGTTGGTTGAGAGTATCTAGGCGCTGATTGAGGGGCACCATCAATGGATAAGTGAAATAAGGAGAATTTTCTTTATGAAACCATCACTTTGCAACACTTTTGAGGCCTCAAAGGTAGGGAAATATCAACTAGATGCCCAAGGAGGTTTTGACCAAGCAATAAATGTAACATGTGTCATTTTTCTTCCCTCAACACATGCTCCTTTCTTGGAGTAGGTTGTTGCATACCATAAAGCATAGACTTAGACTTCTTTTTGAAGTTAGTTCTTATTGTTTTAGGCTTGTATTATAATCTAAAAGCCAGTTCTTTTTGGCCTTGTCATGGGATGCAAATCAAATTATTTTTCAGAATTGTATAAGCTACTGTAAACACATCTTTTTTAATAAAAGATAAGCATTTTTACTTCACAAGGAGCTATTTTACTGTGTGTTATCAAATGATTGGTGCATCTTCTTGTGATTTGTATGAAGATCCTTGAAACTTTGTCTCATTATCAACACCTTTAAGCAAAAAATATGTGTTTCGTGCAAGTTGTATTAAAAAAACAACAACATTATCATTTCTTAATTGTGTGTTCAAAACAACAATATAGTTTTGAAATCAGTTTGGTGCATCATCTCAATGGGAAGAGGTTTGTTTCATCTTACTTTCTATTCTTTTCCTAGTATGCACCAATAGCTAGTCTAGTTTAGGTGATTGTAGTACAAAACCAACCCTCTCTGGAGGTTGAACATTAACTATCAAAGCCTACATTTTGAGAGTGATATGTACCCTTTTTGAAATAGGATTTGATAATAAACAATAATAATAAATTTAAAATATAAGAGTATACAAATAATATTTAAATTAAAGAAATATAATGAATAAAATTAAATAAACATGTAATTAAAACTTAGTTAAGTTATGAAGGGTCAAAAGGTTTGAAATAAAAAGTTGTGACTCCCTCAAAAATGAGATATAAAAGGAGAGGAGAACTTCATTTGAAAAGGGATAGAGGAATGAAGAGAAAAGGGAAGGTGGAATCAAGAATGAATTAATGGAAGAGAAAATAAGGAAATGAGAAGAAAATAAGGAAATGAGTACTTCAAAAGGTAAAGGTTATGAAGGGTTGTGACTTCCAAAGGGTGGTGATTATGGAAGGTTGTGACTCTTTCAAAGGGCATAAATAATGAAGGGTTGTGGGTCTTCCAACGGATGGTAATTATGAAGGGTTGTGACTCTTCCAAAGGGTGGTAATTATGAAGGATTGTGCCTCTTTCAAAGGGTAGAAATAATGAAGGGTTGTGACTCTTCCAAAGGGTGGTAATGTTGAAAGATTGTGACCATTGCAAAAGGTAGTCATAATAAAGATGGGCGACTCTCCCCCACATTGGAAGATATAAAGGAGAAAATGTTTTATTTGAGGACGACACCCAAGGGAGATCAATTTGGGGACTAATATAGTATCCTCAAAGGCAACAATGAAAAATGGTGAGTCAATTCTTATGAAAAGTGGTGAACCTTCCATCAATAAAGTATAAATGAGATTTCATTCCAAGCATTGAAGGGGGAAATATCAATCATCACTCATGAATCCATCTAGGAAATCCCTCCTTTCATCAATCATTGATCCCTCAAGAAATCAAGCAAACAATCATCAAATCCACATCAATCATCACTTCATCTTGGGATCAAGAAAATATACAATTCAACAATCAAGTGTCACTCTATCAAGTCAACATTCATTCAATCATCATCCACTAATATATCAAACTAGCATTCATTATATAGTCACATTTTAATCATCTAATCAATAATTACTTAATCATAATTTGCCAATACCTCGAATCATCAAATCAAAGGAATTCATTCAATCGATCGTTCATTCATATCAAACACACAATAGAAGAAATTGTATGTATAATAGAGCCATTTGTGTGATAACCATTTAATTTACTATGACAAAGTAATATGGTGCACACACACATGCACGCACACGCGCGCGCTCACATACAGACACACACAACTCTATTGTGAACTTTGAGCCAACTGGGTATTTAGATTGCACTCAGCACTGCCAATCATGAAGTTCCTTAACTGAGAATCACCACTATGACTATGATGAAATTTTCTCTTTTGATGGCTCTGGTCACTTGTGGAAGATGTAGCATGATTCTTAGAGTTTCCTACTCCTTAAGATTGATTACCCCTAAAGCCTAATTTTGAAAATGGAGCACTACTAGTCTAAACAACTATTTGACCACCAAGAGTTGTGGCTAAATTCTTCTCAACCAACATAGCCTTCTCAACTACAGCCTTAACACTCTTGGGTTTGAATATCTAAAATCCTCTAGCAATACGAGCATTGATACGTCTAACAAAATGTTGAACCATCATGACCTCATCATCTCTAAAACCATCATATTACTTAAGCTAAAAAAAATGATATTCATATTCCTCAGCTAACATAGCCATTTGATGCAAATTATGGAACACATTAGCATCCCTTTGTTTCCATTGGTCTAATAAAAAGAAAGCTCAAAATCTATCAAGGAACAACTCCCAAGAAACTGTGAAAATGTCCAAATGGAGCTTCTGCTCCAAACACCACCATGTGGATGCAAATCCTTTGAGATGCATTATAGCAATCTAACCTTGTTATTGCTACCATAGGGGTGCATCGCAAAATATTTTTCCAAGTCAATAAGCCAAGTCTTTACCTCTATCCCACTGCTAGAACCATCAAAGGTGGGAGGTCAAGACCTAAGAAGATCCCTCATATGGCTGGCTAAAATAACATCCTCCTCTCCTATAGGGTCCCTTCTCCTAGGACTCCAAGTCCTTTCCCCCTCTTCATTGCAATAATGGTGGGAATCCTCATGTTGGGCTTTGCATTGTCTAGGCTCTAAATGGTTCAAGATCTTTTGGAAAAGATGGTGCATCTTAGGACCTTTTGACTTATCATTTTGTTTCCCATTTTGTTCCTCTCTACTCTCCTCACTTTGATCCTCATGATGTTATTCCTCTTGATGCTCCTGTTGAGAACTCTCATGGTAAGTGCTCGATGGGGAACTATGATGAGTAACTTCTCCCCAACCTCAGCCTCGGCCTCGATGTCATCTTCTAAGCATCTTACCTATGACAACAAATCATCATAAGACAAGATTTTCCAAAGCCAAGTTAGGGATAAAAGGCATTAAAGGATAAGTTCAAAATTACTAACATAAGACAAACATAAGGCATGAAACCAAGAAAGAGATAAGCATCGATGAACATGATTCAAGGATTCTTATAAATATGCATAATAAGAACAAATCCTAGAGTTTCGAGTGTAGAAACTTGGGCTTTGATACTAGTTGTAACACCCTGCTAAGGAATTTGAGAGGATGACAACTAAACTATCAAAATGACATGACATTTTTTTTTAAAGTACAATTACATCTTAATCTAACCTTTATGAATACATTTGCACATGATTTACAACAATAAAGACATAATAGCACATCGCATGAATAATCATTAAAATGTAAATAGAAGATAACTTGTAACACTAGCCTATGTCCTCTAAGGTTCCCTAACATTTCTACTTGAGAAACACATCTTCAACATATCTAACTAACTAGAACCATAAATGATTTCATCTCATTAATTATGAACATAATCATTATTATTATGTCTAGGTTTATTTTAACACTAATTCCAAATGTTCCTAATTCTTTTCTTTTCATTGTAGTAATAATAACATATGTTTTTCAAGAAATGATAATATATAATATTTTCAAACTCTATTTTATCCTTGCATAAACCATCACTTACATAATTACAATTAAATCAACATATTTACAAATGCATTGCACATGGTTCCAATTACTACATCCCCCTCTTGGAGTATCCATTCAATTAAAGTAATTAATAATGCACGAGATAGTACAAATACAAATGAAGTCTTCCATGCTATAAGGATAATAGTACAACAAATAGAATCCATCAATGCACATGTACAGTTCACTAAACCTCGATGGAGAAAGAATCACTACCACCCGACCATGTGGAACCTTGAGGCCAACCCCACCATGCTATAGAGATAGACACAACTCCCCACACACAAACAAGCCAAAACCAAGAAAAGGGATGAAACCAACTTCCAAAGATGCAAAGGCAAAACATGAACTCACAAAAAATAATACAAAGGATACCAACTACTAGAGGCAACCACAAATATCATGGAAAGGAACACAATATATATGTAAGAAGAGTGTTATCACACAACCCTCTCTCTTGGGATATTCTAGGTGGTCTCTCTAGAACCCGACCCCCAAGTGAAAACTCATGTGAAATCTGACAATCATTTCTTGAGGACAAGGAAGTCTGATCATGCCAACTCAATATGTCCCATGGATGGACATACATCATCCAACTCTCATCCTTACCCTATACAAGCACTCAAGACATGAGTGGGACATAAATAATTATCTTGTTTAATGTGTTAACCCCAATTCATTTATTAAATTATCACTTGATTACCACTCTTCAATGGGTTAGACCATAACAATATATCATAAGCATGAAACATAATTATAAAAAAAAACATAAGCAATGATCCTAACAATATCAATGTATTAATCACATGTATAGATCATCAAATGAAAAAGGTTTCAACATCCTCCTTGGCTCTCCATTCCTCATCATCCTTAGACCCCTCAAGCTCTATCTCATAGTCAAAGGAAAACTTCATAGTGTGATTCTTATGACTACTAGTGGGTTTCTTAGAAGGGAAGGGAAAATATTTAAAATTTTCCATAATTAACAATATAAGACCCTCATGCATAACTAAAGCATTTGCATTCTTATTATGCTCTTTTAGCCAAAATTCTAGTGATACAAGAAAAAAAAAGGAAATGATGCATAATGTTTATAAAATACATGATTGAGTAATATAAAATGTATACCTTATAGGAGTAAAAATGCCCATCAAGAATCAAATAGCCCATCGATACATCAACAATTATCGTAGTTTTCAAATTATATTTCTTTTAATTATAAATACAATAAATCAAGTATTTCATTAATATGCTCCTATTAGTTGATTGTTTTTATTAAATTTCAATTGACCTATTTCTCTCCTTTCTCAAATTGACTCTACATATTGTATAATTAACTCAAGTTTTGAATCTTATCTTCATCCATCCATTTGATTTTTCAAGAAAACCTTATAACTTTCATCCTCTCATACTTTTAACATCTCAAGTGTTTATGGACATGTGCTATGTCTAAATCCATTATTAATAAAATATAGTGAGCTATTCTATTGAGTTGCATTCACAAACTTGACAAGTTATTTGACCTAATAAGATTAGTTCGAGTTTTGTTTTGAGATTGATATGTTTGATTTAATTTCCAATTTCCAATTTTAGGTTCCTTATTTTCACACTTTTCAATTTTATGCATACAAAAACTTTAGATTCTATATTATGTTGGACAACACGAAATTGTGATGATAGTGTAAAACAAGGAATATAGCACACCGCATAGATGTCTTAGCACCATGGTACCATCTTGGGTAGTGAGATCCATTCTTTATTGCTAGGTACTTCACTTTCATCTATTTCTATTTTTCCAACACTTCCATTTTTTATAATCTATAGAATGTTATTGCATATTCTGTATAATTTATAATTAAATTAAAATAAAATTGAAAGGAGTTTAAGTTTTACAATATGAATTGATATTTGAAGTGAATCAGTTCTTTGAATCTATTTCTTAATTAATAAGAACTAGTATAGAATCATATATTGTTAAACTCATCCTCTATATATAATTACCAAATTATTTTTGTAGTACTATGAGTTAAAGTCTTGTCTTCATTTATACTTCAATTAATTTATGTCCAATCATTTAAGATCTCATGAATTATAAGTATTCAATACTTATGTAGATTCTAGTTTACATATGTTAGAAATTTGAGGGCCACAACAATAAAGAAAAGAAATAATTCTCTATCTATGGTGCCTGTCAAATTTCTATATTTCTAGTAACTATAATAGAAGTCTTTAAATTGTTTCTTAATAATCCAACTCTCCTAGCTCTTAGTGACAAATATTGTGGCCTTTATTGACTATAAGGTATAGATTTTTCAAGACCATGTGCTCCTATTTTTTATAAATTATATTAGTTCATGTCCCTTTAATCAATCTACTCATTTTACAAAGATAAAATTGAAAAAAAGATGTTCAATTTAGTAATGAAACTCTTACTTATTGAAACACCATCAAAATTTAGCTCAACATATATCACTAGACTTAAATATTAAATGTTTAGTTTAAGATTTTGTACTTATAATTTTAGGAATCCATACTAAACAAACTTAAATTTTATAATAACACTTCTTTTTTATACATATAAATATGTTTATGAACTTTTATTTTATCTTTTTTTTATTTTTTGGAAAGACTGTTTTATCATCTAGAGTAAACAAAGGATGAGATTGTTCATAAATGTTCTTTATGATTTACACCATTTAGTTTATAGTATCAATGGTAAAATAATTTATTAAGAAAAGAAGAACATTTACTCACCATAAATATATGCTTTTGTAGATGAAAGTCAAATAATATGTACCAATGTTTTAAATCGATACTTACAAAAATTAACATGATATTATAAAACATTTCACACTATACTTTAATTATTTCACAAGATTCATTTAATCATTTTAATATTCATTCAAAATATAAAAAACAAATCATTATCTAATTAAATCATTTTAATAACAGACAAACTTTCATATATATATATTTAAAAAAATATATACTCAACAGAGTGCATAGAATGATTATAAATGAAGTGCATATCATGAGTTCCAAAATCATAATTTGATATTCTTTTCACAATGTTATAAATGGGAATTGTATCAGACTGATAAAACATAATAAAATATTACAATGGCTATCTTATTCTAGCAGAGTAGATTACTGTATCATTTAACAGAGATTATGAAAATTAAATCCCTTTTTAAACTGTCACCAAATTTCCAGTTCTTCGTATTATTCAAGATTGCAGGCAGAATATTTAGTGGGAAGAATATCCACTCAAATAAAGTTCTATACTTAGATAGCGTAGATAGTGATTGGGCTTCTAACAGTATAATTAGCATAGCTCCATGTCAAGGCACCTGAAAGCAATGTGTTAGAATCCATGGATCCTCCTTCAATTGTAACATTAAATGATAACTTCTGGTTTAAAGATGAAAATGATAGTGTGTCTGGTTCCACTGTCACATTGATTCCAGAGGGTGCACTTATAATGGCCTTGTATGTACTTTCTCCAATTCCAACATTGGTAACAGTTCTCGGGAATATAGCTTCAAATGCTTTATCCGGAGCAATAAAAGCCATTATTGTAGGATAGTTTAGTTCTCTTCCTCCATTTTTAGATGGTTCTATAAAGTTACAACTACTAGAGTCTCCTGTCACCAAACGCAATGTGGTGTCATTGTAACCTTCTTTACAAAGCAAACTGATGTAATCATCTACATTTGCATCGTACACAAGCCCTGGATCAATGGCCATAACTGGATTTATCTGCCCAGCCCCATACCCGAATTCGGCATCTCCATTTCCAACAAGTGTTGGATCCATTACAAATGCTGCATTATAAGTTAGATTATTAAATATTTAATTTTTTTTCATTAAATATATATTTAGAAAAGGATAATGAATATTAGAGATTAGATTTCTAAGTCTATAAAGATTATTGTTTTGTTTCTGGATTTCACTGTATAAAATTTAGTTTATATCAATTTTTCAGATCATATTCTATGATTCATCATTAGAATGAGAAAACTTTTAGAAAAAACAAAATCATAATAGAATCTAAAAGGAAACCAATAATAATGAATATTGTTGCAAAAACTAGATTCCCCTTAGAGATTAAATTTCTCTAGTCTATGAAGATTATTGTTTTCTCTGTAGATATCACTGTATGATTTCTAATTTGCATCAATCTTTCAGATCATACTCTATGATCTATGATTAGGATACGAAAGCTTTTAGAAGAAACAAAACTATAATCGTAAAATATGATCTGAAACGCTGATGTAAACTAAATTTTACACAATAGAATCTAAAAGAAAACCAATAATAATGAATATTGTTGCAAAAACTAGATTCCCCTTATCAAATTACAAATAGACCTTTCAAATATAAGAACTCACATGAAATTGAAATTCTAAAGTAATATTTAAGAATGTATATATAATGAACGTGTTAAATGTGATAGATGACTAATAAAATACCTGTAGTCATTAGAGCAGATTTAATAGCAGCAGGAGACCAATCATTATGATATGACTTTATAAACCCTGCAGCTCCTGCAGCATGTGGACATGACATGGAGGTTCCAGATACTATATTGAAGTCAGGATATCTCGTCTCTTCTGTATAATAAGTAAGTGGTGCATTGTTGGACCAAGATGCTAGAATGTCTACACCTGGTGCTGTAATATCAGGCTGACCACACATATATACATTTTATCTTGTTATTTCCAATGATATATTTATACTTTATTTCAAGTTATTTATGTAATTTTTTTAAAATTTCTAATACCTTCAGAATTTCCAAAGTAATTGGATTATAACCTCGAGCTGAGAAGGAAGCCACAATGGGTGCAGTTACTTTGGGAGTTGTAGTTCTTTGAATTTTGGCAACAGGAGAGCTAATGAAATGCAATCAATAATTGTGAATCATTATTTGTAATTATTGTTAACATATTTATTAACTTACTATTAAATATTTACTTGAGTCAATTACCTAGCAGAGTTGATGTAAGAAAATACAAGTTCTCCTTGTTTACTTGATATCACTGTTGCAGGATTAAACCATGCAAATGCTGTGTCATTCAATGAATCTAACATTAAGATGACACCTGCACCGCCAGCAGAATAAACAGAATAATCTGGAATATCTAAATAGTAATAGCAAAGCACTATCTTTCCTTTCACTTTTGTGCTATCTAGAGAACCAGGTTCACAAATGCTGTAAAAACATTAAAGTAATATATGAACATAAATATTAATTTCTGAAGTTATAATAGATTAGATAAATATTATTTTCTAGTCTTAAATTTTTTTTTTACCTTGAATAACTTGAATTAAAGCCTCCAGAAATATTAGCAACATCTCCTCCATAGACTAAAGGATACCATGGTTTCTCCATTGTATATGTGTTTATAGAAAGTCCCTATAAAGTCCACAAACTATACAATTAACATGAAAGTAATTATAATCTAATGTAGAAAAATTTGGAAAAGGAGTTGGATATTTGATAATTACCTGTATAGATATGTTGTTTCCTAAAAGAAGTTCAGATTCCATTTTACGATCTATGGTGCTTGCAGCCACAGTTAGAGACCATGGAGAACAATTGACAACTGATGCCTTATTAGGTCCAGAATTTCCAGCTGAATTTGATACCAAAATTCCCTTCTTCATTGCATGAAATGCTCCAATGGCAATAGGATCCTCAAAGTAGTTAAGGGCTATATTTGCACCAAGTGAAACAGAAATTATGTCTACACTATCAGAGATGGCATCATCAAATGCTGCAAGAATGTCTGCATCTGAGCATGCAGGATTTATGAGATAAACCCAACAAACTTTATACATAGCAATTCTTGCTCCAGGGACTCCACCTCTTGATTCTCCTTCAGCAATCCCATAAAGGCTAGCATTTTTAATATGATTTCCAGCAGCTGTAGAGGAGGTGTGTGTTCCATGGCCAAAGAAATCTCTTGGAGATAGAAAATCAAATGAAGGTGCTGGATATGGTAAAGTACGATAAAACTTTGCTCCCACTAGTTTCCTGGTAATTCATCCATACTTTTAGCTACAAATTTTAGCACAGTGATCACCAAATAAAAAGTAAAAAATATGTGAAAGATTGATAGACATAAATTATTGCCATTAATCTTTTTTTTGCCATTGGTCTTTTTATATTTAAAATATAGTATTAGTATTATATTCTAGTTTGACATCACAATGTTTAAACTCTTATTTTTAAGAAATAAGTAGAAAGTAAATTATAAAATAAGTTTAGAGTAATTTTAGTGTTTAAATAATATGAAAAATAATTCATAACATGTGTTTATACAAATTTAATATATATAAATAATTTATATTTTAAATAAATTTCAATCTAAATGATGTTGATGTTTAATGATCTTAATTTAAAATTCTTTTTCTTTTAGAAATAATATACAGAAATTAAGTATATTACATTCATACATTTAGATATAAAATAAATTTTGATTGAATTAATAAAAGTTTCTTAAAATAAATTAATTTATTCATAATCTTGAATCAAATATTTCTTTTGATTGTCTTCTTTTTACTTGGTATTGAATTTTCTTATCATTAAAAAATAGATTCAAACATAATTACCATATGATATTAAATATCTTAAAACATAGAAAATTTAAAAATATATAATATAAATAAAATATAATTAATTAAAATATCTAATAATAAAAGAAAAAAGAGAAGTAAACCATAGAATATATCAATAAAAATATATGAGTAGAAATAAATCTAACTTGTTGCAGGCAGGGAAATCTGTTGTTGTGTTACATCCACCTTTCCATTTGGATGGCACTGGACCAAATCCAGTGTCATTGAAACTCTGTGATTCTGGCCATATTCCTACAACACTAAGATAATATTAAAATCAATAATAACTTAAAAATTTAAACGATTAAAACTTTCTGATTCTGACCATATTAAGTTCAAAATAAGACAAAGAACATATTGAAAAATATATAACAAATACTAAACCAGGGGATTAAACCCTTTGGTTTTGATAACTCTACCTGTGTCAATGACACCAACAACAATGTCACTTTGATAGTCCAAATTATTGTTTTGAGAAGAAGCAGGAAAGCCAATGAAATCCCACGATCTTGTGGTTAAAAGTTGAACTTCCTTGCTCTCAAACACAGAAACCACACCATCCATATCTACACAATCATAAACATGTTAATGGCCTTTACACACCTCTTCCAACAATGACCAAAATGAAGAAAAAAAAACATAATATTAGCCATTTGAAGAAGTTTTAAAATTGGTTTACTTGAGATCTGTTGGGCATGAGATGAAGAAAGCATAGCAGCAAATCCACCAAAGCTCTTCCAATAACTATATTTCAATGATTCTTCTGCTGCTGTCCGACTTTAGTAACAACAATATAACAGTTATACTTTTTATCAAGGTAAATAAGATTAACCAGAACCTTGAAGATAGAAAAAGGAAGCATGAAAACAGCAAAATAATCTAAAAACTCTGGACAAACAGTCAAGCCATATCAGGATGGTTTTAAAAAGTGTTCCATATGATCATGTTAGCATGTTAATCACGAATCTATATAAAAACCACTGTTTTATTTTGATCACTCCGATAAAATATGGCAGTAGATCATGGATGAAGTATAGTAACCTTCCATGAACAGACTGAAGCATATCAAGGTGCAATGCAGCAGCTGTTGTGTAAGAATGTCCATTATCTTGTGATGGTGCATGGCCCATGTAAACAATGTATAGCTAATTACACAAAAGGATTGTACAATCAAAATGGTGAAAATTTAGTTCAACAAAATATAAAGTTTATAAACATTCTAATAGTGATGTTATTTTTTCTTTTGTTGGGTTTGGACCCTTTTGTCGATTGAACTTAATCAGAACATTCTAATAGTGTAAGATGTTCAGAAATAACCTTTGTATCTCCATCAGAAGAGGCAGCTATGAAGAACATTTGGGCATGAAGCATTATGAGAATGAAGAAAAAAAGATAACTTATGCTTGGGGCGGCCATGGAAGTTGTAGTTCTTAACATTACAGAAAATTCTCACACAAAACTATGATGGAATGAGTCCCTGTTTATAGGAGCAGTTGATGGCCGGCCTAAATGATTCGATCCCACGACCGTATTTTCTCGGAGGAATCTGTTTATCGTCGGGCATATCAATGTTTTTGACATTCCATCTCTATCGATGCCATTCAGATAACCCTTATTTCTATTTTATGCCGATGATCTTTGAGAAAGATGTTTGTTTTTTATGTAAAATAAATGCCAGAGATTGGACGATTGGAATCTAGGATGATGGGCGGATTTGACAATGTTTCTTGTTCTCGAACGAGCCATTCATGTAAACACTGACAGGAAAGGCCAAGTCGATGATAATAAGAATATAAGATACAAAAGTTCATCATTCTATGTCATCTCGTTTTTTTAATATTTTGAATGAGAAAACTTTAAATTTGTTTTGTTCATCACTAGCTTTTGGAATAATTGAAGGACAAGATGTTTCATATTTTAATGATTTATTTCAACTTTTTAAATGGGTGATTGTTAGTTTTGAAAAAGAAAACAAGAGATGAGATATTGACATAATATTAAATATAAGAAAATCAAAATCAAAATTCATATATCAGACATGATATAATATATAAAAAAACTAAAATCTAAAAACTGTATACTTTAAAACATGGAATTTAATAATGAGCCATCAACCAAGGAAAAATTATAAGTGCATAAGTGTTTTCTAATAAAAGAGGGGGTTAAAATTTATTCAAGCAAGAAGAAATATAGAGCATGGGTATCAAACAACCCTATCAAGATCCACTGAGTAATCTAGTTGTTGAGATAGCTAAGGGTAATTGACACTTATCTACAATATTCCAGATTTGCATTTGATTAGAAGCCCACTTGGCCAGACAATCCACTACCCCGTTCCACTCTCTAGGGATATCAGTGAAAGTAACAAAATCCAAAGAAACACACAAATTAAGAATTAGATTAACAACCAAAATTAACTGCCAACTAACATCCTCAGAATGCTACTGAGTCAGCATATGAATTTCCACCTACGAATTTGATTCACAAATGAGCCTGGTTCGTTCAAGAGCACAAACACACTCTACAACACACAAAATAGCAACAACCTCCATCAAATTATTGGTCCGATGACCTTTAAATTGAAAAAATAAATTGAACAATCCCCAAGATATCTCTACCAACTTCACCAATACCAATAGGACCTGGTTTCCCTGAGAAGACTCATATGTCTTAATTTTTAGAATGCCTTGCAAATGAGGACTCCACCTCCCAACCTTATTTATCTTTCAAAAAGTGTGTCTACATGTCTATTTCTCATAACCTGGCCCTAAGGAGGAAGACGATGGAAATGGTTGTAGAAAATAACATCGGCAGGATCCGCAACCTCCATCAAGTCACATTTTGTCAAAATAGTTTCTCCCAAAGAATGGAGAATTTTCCACCACAAGTGATGGGGCCCCAACAACACATCCTAAAAGATTTGAAAATTCCTCTCTAACTAGATATGCCAGATAATAAAAGAAGTGCCAAGAGTCCAAGCAACTTGAAGAAAAGAAGTTTTGACAGGTGTCGTACCCCATCGAATGAAAAACTCAGCCAAAGAAGAGACATGGGCCATAAAACATGATTCCACACATCCCACCAAAAATACCAAGTATGTTTAGTGAAGGAGCATTGGAAAAGAGATGAGAGACACTTTCTTCACTATTACAACTCAAAACACACATCGAGGGGTTTTGAAAACCATGCTTACATAGATTATCCCAAGTAAGACACTGGTTGTAGACCACCAACCACATGAAAAATTTACACTTAGGCCATAAGAAGTTGTACCAAACTTACTTCCACCAAGGAACTTGAATGTCCCCAAAAATCTACCGCAACTACTCAACATAACCTGCCAAAACAAAAAAAATCTCAAACAAATCACTTCTTGCCCAAGCCAAAACATCATTCTCTACCAAGGTAGTGTTAGGATTAAGTAATTTACTGAGAGGGGGGGTGAATCAATATTACAAAAATTCAAATCAAACTTAAACCAATTGCATATAAACCATATGAATGCTGAAATGAAAAGAACATAAACACATAACTCATGACACCATTATTTATTTTTGAGGAAACCTTGGGCAAGGGAAAACCCCGGTTGGGATGGTACCCACAACTATGTACCAAAATATAAAATCATTGTTAGGAGATCTAGCCTTGTTAGGAGCTGAGTATTACATACTACATTTCCTTGTTGGAGGAATGTCAACCCTGATAAAGGTATTCAAAAACCCTGTTAAAGGTAAGGGGAGCTTACAACTCTTACAATCAACAATTCTATTACAAAAATGTTCTTCAAGAATGAACAATACAAGCATCTACTATGCTTTGATAGTTCCAATTATGATTCACAATAGCCTCTATCAATCATTGATCTCACATCTGCTATCAGTCATCACTAGTATCCCAAATTCACATCCATCTCTTCATCACAATCGCTTTCACAAAACACTCTATACATATATCTATTCTGCCATCTAGTCGGCTCTCAAATACAATACAAAACATAATAATTATTTATACAAATGATAAATACTGAGTCGGCGATCTTATATTACCAAAGTATCAGCAATATACAATCTTCATCTGACTTAGCACGTCTCCATTCTATTTATCCTTCTCTTAATCATCGCGACTGTTCATATGTCCTATTTCACTGTTCCTCTGTCTTTGCATGCCTTCATATCACTTACAAACTTGTTGATATCAACACCAAAACATGCACGACCTTAACTGAAGCTCATACATATCCCAAAATGTCTTCCTCTAAGTTTGCAAGCCATAAAATAACATATATTGTCTTCGCTAACTGAAACAATACTGCAGTATACTATAAATCTGATTTTGTACTTAGTCATTTTCATGACTGAGTCTCCAACACTCATACTTACTACATGCGATCACTATAACATAAGTGTTGTCATAAATGATAACCCTCAAGTGATCCATAGTGCTCTCAAAATATCACTTGCCAACAATCTCTCCCTTTGGCATTGATGGAAACACTTAGCGAAAAATGACTAAGTGTCCAAAATAATAACTGTACTCTTCTCCTTCTTTTCTTTCTTATATACATATTGTTTTTCTTTTTTTTTCAATTTTTTTTTTCTCTTTTTTTCTTTCTTCTTCTTTTCATTTTTCTCTTCTCTCTTCTTCTCCCCCTTTGACATCAATGGTAAAGGTACTCACAAAACTTTAAAATTGTAAGCATGTATGACTTAGTGCTTACTCACCAGATTCAGAATGTCTTGGAAGGAATCTTCCAAGGTCTTCACTTCATCATTCCATGATTTAATAGTAGTTCACTAACATGGATCAGTCCATTCAGTGCATAAGATGCAGTCTATGCTACCTTAAACTTAGTGGGTACAGAGCTCATTGATTTCTCAATCTTTTCCATCTCAATGAGATGAGCTTCAAGAACTGATAGCTTAGGAGTGATTAGACTCTTCAGCAAACAAAATCTTTCCACTACTCTCCCTTTCTCTACATCTAAGTCATTTACTTTGTCCAAAATCTTGGATGCTTGCTTATCCATTTCTAAGACATTTTGTGAAGAGGTCTCACACCTGTCCATCATGTTATCCAATGCAGCCCTGTCCTTGGATATATGATGTCCTCAATGTTCTTTATGTGTCTAATGGGATTGATGCAATAACTGTACAACTTTCTTCCTTGTGCCACACAACTTTTGGCCTTAATTGTGGTTGCTTTCAGAATGCCCAAGTCCCATGAGATGGACTGGCAAACTTTCTTCAACTTATTTTCTAGGTATCTTTTCGTAGCCTTTTCCTCTACAACCTTCAACATTGATTCAAAATGGTTGTCTAAGTTGTCCAATTCCATTTTCAAGTTATCTGCATCATCCTTTCCTTGAAACGTAAGAGGTGTAGGGAGTATTTTATTTACAGTTTCTATTGCCCTAGCGATCACCTTAACCTTCTTATCCCCTTTTTATTTTGACCTCTCTTTTGCCTTAGCAAATTCCATGAAGGATAATATCATGAGTTCATCCTCATCCATACTTTCCACATCAGTGCTCACTGGTTTGGCCATACTTGCCAACAATAGGGTGGAGGAGGTGTCAAGTTCTTGTTTGAGCTCAACTCTTATCTCTTCTTCTTTTTCTGCTCCTATCTCTTATTCATGTTCTTCCTCTTGCTATTTTTCTCTCTCTTGTTCTTTCTCTTCCTATTTTTCTTCTATTTGTTCTTCCTCTTTTTGTCCTTCCTCTTCTACTATCATCGTACTATCCAAATTTCCTTGAAAGGGATCATTTATATCAAGTGAGGTGTCAAGTGATATAGGCACACCAGTAACAAAGAAGTCTGGTTTCCTGTCATCTTCGCTTCCTTCTATACTCTTCTCAGTTGTCCTAGAACTTTCTCCCATACCCAAAGGTGTACACTTGGTGGCTTTGGGAGGTGAAGTCTTCTCAGGCATGTTGCTCATAAGAATTTGATCCAATGCCTTTTGTGTGTCTTCAATTGCCTCATCATATTTTCTTGCCATTATCTTTACAAGTCTGGCCTTAGTTCTCAATAGAGGTTTAAGTTCCTTAATTATTCTTTCCCTTTCCTGTATGGAAATGGAAACTACAGGCAACATGTCTTCAATTTCTTTATTTCTTATTGTTTCATCCTCTGACTATGCTAACTATTTTCTGATTTCCAACTTTCTATACAGGTCTTTTGGTATACTCCCTTCTATTTCCAGTAGATTCTTTTTATAAATTAATAGGTGTTCAATCATTATGTCCTCTATCACTGACTGATTTACAAATTCATACCTCTCATAGTATCTTTCTAAATTCTTCACATTTCCATCTCTTATTATTCTTTTCTTTAACATTTTTATGTCTGGTTTCCACAAATTCTCTGTTTTCTTTTATTCCACCTTTTCTTCTTTCTTCTTAATTACCTTGTCCTCTTTCTTTTTTGTTTCTACTTCGACCTTTTGTCTCTTAGGGCTGATAGGTCTATTTGATCTTGTAGATCTCCTAGGAGTGCTCGTAGGTGCATCCTCTTGTGCAATCTTCTCAGGAGTGATTGATAAATCTATTACATTAGAAGTAGGACTTATTGTCTTTTCTACTTTAGAAGGAGGAGGTGCTTCAATTTCCATGCTAGAAGACCCTTTTGTCATCTTAGTCCTTACTTCCTTTAGTTTTTCCTTTGTGATTCCTACCTTTGCTACTATGTCATCAACTATCTTTCTTATTTTCCTCTTCCTTGTTCCTTTATCTTTTTCCTCTCTAACCTTTGTTGACTTCTCTTCATAGGTTCCCCATCTCTCTTCAGATGTATCAATTTATGATGCCAATACATTCTCTATCTGCATTACAAGTATCTCAGAACTGACCTCATACCCCATAGGGTAGCACCATTTCTTCTGAGGCTCTGTTGCTTCAAAGCACACACAATCAATTTCAACCATGAAATAGATCGTGTCCTTGTACCTTTCAACTAACTCCTCAAGAATATTTTATCTCTCCTTCATTTTCCTTTGAAGAATCTTAATTATTGCAAATAATTCATCATCTAACTTGTCTTTGTTATGTCTTCAGTAGCTCTCTAATATTTGTATACTAGTAGGTACACTTTCTGATGAAGGGTGCTCCCCTTAATACCACAAGCACATCACAGAAATAGAGAAACAACAACAATAATATGCAAGAACAGAAAATTGGCTTCTTGTTATCTCCACAAATGTGGAATTACAAACTTTCAGAATTACAATATGCAAAGCCACATGGGCATTCCCTTACAATATTCTGTAGGACAAAGCCTCGAATCAATACCTAGATCTACTACCCAGAACTAATCTGAACTGCCTAAGACAATAATACAGCCTTCCTTATATAGGCAATTTTCCACCGCCTGGGAAGGTTCTAGAATTTTAGCCAATAAGGCCGACCAAACTTAGAATTATTTTATTTTACATTTTATTACATCATAGTCGGCTCAAGATAACCTTTGAAACCTGAACAGAAATTTTGAAGAAAATTATTTTCTGCCATTTCAGGTGGCCCAACTTTCGAAGACCATAAGTCATCACCAGTTGACCCGATCGGCTATTATAACCCCATTTTAGAAACACCACGAAGTGCTCTATAGGCTTGACCCATGCAAGCGCCCATCACCCAAATTTTTGACCTCATCCGGGGCCTCTAAAGCCTTCAAAACTGAGTTCAAAGTTTCTGTACCCTGCTGCCAATACCGAAAATCTTCAATATCTTCCAATATACACTTGATCTGGCAATGAAACTTTACTGGCAGACTTATATGACCAAAATGAACCTCTAAGAAAGAAATCAGATCATTCTGAGCACATACGAAAATTACCAAAAAATAGTAACTTTCCATAAATAGCAGCTCTGCACAAAATAGCCCTTATTGAATATAAAAACAGAAAAAAAAATATTTTTGGGTGATGCAAGATTGCTCTTACACCCAGGATGCTCCTGCATCACTTTTGTTCCATGCTCTAGGGTGCATTCAGAGAAATTTGTGCTCAATATGAATATACATGTGAATCCAGAGTGAACCAAATCTAAATGCTTTTGACTTATCCTTCTTGAAAAGAATCACATTCTCCAAGAATTGTTGTGCTAGGATCTCACATAGGTTGTATTTGGTTTTTTCTTTTACCATTTTGTAAGCCATCATGATTACCCCTACTATTACAAAGTTAGGTCTTCTATTATAATATAACTTGTATCCTAGTATCATTGCTACCAGTCTCACATCTTGCTGAAATATATCATTAAGAGTCATCGCTTGCTTGTCCCATTTGGAATGTGTTAGGTTTTATACTTGTTTCTTGATGTTTTTCTCTACCACAGTGAGGGTTCCAATGTTGTCTAATCTAGTTATCTCATGAATCAGCTAGCTACATATCTTTGTAGGCTGCTCTCCTATCTAGATGAACTGATCATGGATTCTTCTTAGTATAATTTTGAACCATTCAGTCTCACAAAACTCATTTAGGAGGGTTAGCTTTATGATTGATTGGTCTTCTAGGTGTTTGAACTCTTCCTTCATTTTACCATCTGATTCTATCATCTCATCTATCTCCCTATAGATTTTTGCATCCCCTATAGTCTCATACTTACAATGAATGTAAGCCCTAATGTCTTCTACGTGAAGGACGTCGTATGGGGTTTACAAAAATGCTCTTTTTGAATCATCCTCACAAGACTTAAAAGGGTTTCTCTTGAACTTATACCTATTTCTAACAACAACATCATATATGACAGGTGCATCTATAGCTTTTGATAGAGTATATGATCTAAATACCTTTAATACATTGAATTTCAAAACTTTTGCTTCAATCGATCACATAATGTGGTTGCTAGGTGGCTGATGTGCTTCTTAACTCTGTTCTTCTTGGTCGTTTCTTATCAAATGGTGAAGAAATGATATGCTTCAAGGTCTTTTATCCATCACAAGGTGAGTAAATGTATTTATCAAAGTTAGCTCAACTTCACATACTATCCAGTCAAACATAAATCTCGCTCTCATAGGATATAAATCTCAAAGTGCTGCAATCACAGATATAGACTCCATAATGTTTGTGTACACCATATCTAAGCTTGCATGAGCTTATTCCACATAATCAAGGGCTGGATATATTCTGTTATCTGCATCCAATGCTCCTCTTAAGGCCATGCTCGGCCTTTTAGCTTGATATAGAAGTGTTAACATCATGCAAAGGCACAGTAGTATCTTTTGTCTCTTCCTGAACCAATGCCTTATTGAAATATTTTACCTTCCATGTCTTTCCATCATCTTCATCTTTTGGTTTCCTGAAATGACTCTTGAATTCATCCATGTATTTACTAAGACGTTTCCCACTATCACCAATATTCTTCTTTATAACCATAGGTGGTGGTCCTCTTCTAGTTTCCATTCCATTATACGTACAAAGCTTTTCTATGTGTCCTAGGTTGTTGCATTTGAAACATGTAGGTGGTCTTCTATCCTGATTAACCTACAACTTACAATACCTTGCAGTATGCCCAAGGTTATTGCATTTGTAGCATGTGATCTTCGCTATTGATTCTTCTCTAATGTAATCTTGTCTTCTTATTGACTGATTAGGTTTTCTACATTCTGCTTTCTTATGTCTATATGCATAACAGTTATAACAACAACTAGTAAAGGGTTTGAAAGGACCTTTACCTTTGTAATCTCTTTTCATGTGTCCAAGTTTGTTGCATCTAAAGCATCTACCTCTGAAAGGTCTGATCTAATCTTTAGGTTCTTCAAGAGTGGATCTATCTTTAGTCTTTGCTTCATGTGATTCTCCATGAGTCTCAGAACATTCTCCTTCATTGTACCCAATTCCAGTCATGTCTCCTTTAGGTTTCTGTCTCTCTCTTTGTTCATCAATTTTATCACTACTCATGTGTAACTTCTCAATCTGTAATTTGGCTTGAGTGAGTTCACCTTTAATAATCTGATTGTACTTCTCCAATTCTAGGCATTTATCCTTGTAGTGATCAAGTTCAATCTGCATTTCTCCTATCTGCATGTTTTCTCCTTTTAGAGTTTCTTCAACTATGAATCTTGCATCATTTTTATGCTGAATTTATTTAATCACCAAAAAATTAATTTTTTCTTTTTCTTGCTCCAGCTTCTTTACTAGGTCTGATGTATCATTGTCTGAATCTTCTTTGATCTTTTCCATAAGGTCTTGTCTCTGACTTCTTGAAATTTCAAGATGTTCCTTTAGTTTCTTAATAAAACCTTCTACTCTTCTTAATTTGAATTTCAAATCGCCATTCTTAGCCTTTTCTTTGTCTAGGTCATCAAGTTCTGCTTCAAAGTTTCTTGCAAACTTTTTGAATCTATTATGATCTCCCTTAAGCTATTAGGCTTTCTCTCCAAGGGCCAATAGCTTTGATACCAATTTTTTGGATTAAGTAATACTGAGAGGGGGTTGAATCAGTATTACAACACTTCAAATCAAACTTAAACCAATTGCATATAAACCATATGAATGTTGAAATAAAAAGAACATAAACACATAACTCATGACACCATTATTTGTTTTGGAGGAAACCTTGGCCAAGGGAAAACCCTAGTGGGGATGGTACCCACAACTATGTACTAAAATAAAAAATGCTTGTTAGGATATCTAGCCCTATTAGGAGCTGAGTATTACATAGTAAATTTCCTTGTTAGAGGAATGTCAACCCTATTTAAGGTATACAAAAACCCTGTTAAAGGTATAGTGAGCTTACAGCTCTTACAATCAACAATTATGTTACAAAAGTGTTCTTCAAGAATGAACAATACAAGCATCTTCTATGCACTTTGATAGTTCCAGTTATGATTCACAATAGCCTCTATCAATCACTGATCTCGCATCTTCTATCAGTCATCATTAATATCCAAAATTCTCATCCATCTCTTCATCACAATCGCTTTCACAAAACACTCTATACTTATATCTATTATGTCATCTAGTCGGCTCTCAAATACAATACAAAACATAATAATTATTTATACAAATGATAAATACTGAGTTGACGATCTTATATTACCAAAATGTCAACAATATACAATCTTCATCTAACTTAGCACATCTCCATTCCATTTGGCCTTCTCTTAATCATCACGACTGTTCATATGCCCTGTTTCACCGTTTCTCTATCTTCGCATACCTTCATATCACTATAACTTGCTGATATCAACACCAAAACACGTGCGACCTTAATTGAAGCTCATACATATCCAAAAATGTCTTCCTCTAAGTTCGCAAGCCATAACATAACATATACTATCTTCGTTGACCGAAACAATATTGCAGTTTACTGTAAATTTGATTCTGTACTTAGTCATTTTCATGACTGAGTCTCCAAAACTCATACTTACTACATGCGATCTGATGAAGGGTGCTCCCCTTAATACCACAAACACATAACAGAAATAGAGAAACAACAACAATAATATGCAAGAACAGAAAATTGGCTTCTTATTATCTCCACAAATGTGGAATTACAAACTTTCAGAATTACAATATGCAAAGCCACATGGGCATTCCCTTACAATATTCTGTAGGACAAAGCCTCAAATCAATACCCAGATCTACTACCCAGAACTATTCTGAACTGCCTAAGACAATAACACAGCCTTCCTTATATAGGCAATTATCCACCGCTTGGGAAGGTTCCAGAATTTTAGCCAATAAGGCCGACCAAACTTAGAATTATTTTATTTTACATTTTATTACATCATAGTCGGCTCAAGATAACCTTTGAAACCCGAACAGAAATTTTGAAGAAAATTATTTTTCGCCATTTCAGGTGGCCCAACTTTCGAAGACCATAAGTCATCACCAGTTGACCCGATCGGCTATTATAACCCCATTTCGGAAACGCCACGAAGTGCTCTACAAGCTTGACCCATGCAAGCACCCATCACCCAAATTTTTGACCTCATCCGGGGCCTCTAAAGCCTTCAAAACTGAGTTCAAAGTTTCTGTACCCTGCTGCCAATACCGAAAATCTTCAATATCTTCCAATATACACTTGATCTGGCAATGAAACTTTACTGGCAGACTTATATAACCAAAATGAACCTCCAAGAAAGAAATCAGATCATTCTGAGCACATGCAAAAATTACCAAAAATAGTAACTTTCCATAAATAGCAGCTCTGCACTAAAATAGCCCTTATTGAATATAAAAACAAAAATATTTTTGGGTGATGCAAGATTGCTCTTACACCCAGGATGCTCCTGCATCACGATCACTATAACATAAGTGATGCCATAAATGACAACCCTCAAGTGATCCATAGTTCTCTCAGAACATCACTTGCCAATAGGTAGTATACTCTGAAGACTGCAAAATTTGAGCTAGCTCCTATGTATCTTCCTTAGATCCTCTTGGAAGCCATTCAAAAGGATGTTTCCAAGGAAAATGAATAACCAACCCATAATTATGGGAAATCTTATAATGGTCAACAGTGTCCAACCAGTAGCCATAAATGATTCACAAAGGGGCTAAAGATGAGGATGAGTAGAACGGATAGAAGGATGACCATTCCAAGAATCTTGCCAAAAAAGAGCTCGAGATCCTGTATGACATATCCAAAAGAGACCATTCTTTATCAATTGAGCCCCTAGTTTAAAAGTATTCCAGATCATAGAACCTCTTCCCACTAAAGGAAAGATGGGAACATCAAACATATTAACATGTGGAAGATACTTATGAGTGAGAATACAAGCACACAACTAATTGTGGATAGTACAACAACACCAATATAGTTTAGCAACAAGAACTTGGCCATTTAAAATAGCAGATCATAATCCAAGGCCACTCTTATTCTTAGGTCTGCACATAGTCTCCCACTTTACAAGGCTCCATTTAGTAGACGATAAATTACCACTCTGAAGAAATTGACAAGAAAGGGCATCAAATTCCCTAAGAAAATATATGGGAGAAGCTTGAACAAAATAAATGTATATAGGAAGAGCTTGAATGAACGCTTTTAAAAGAGTTAAACAAGAAGTAGTAGATAAGCAATGATGAGTCCAATGAGTAACATTTTGACTCAACTTGTCAAGAAAAATATGCCGAGAGGACATGGGATGTTTGCCAACAATAAGAGGAATGTTCAAATTTACAAGGGGAAGAGACCCAATCTGAAACCCAAAAATGTCAACAATACGCCTGTGAATGGCCTAAGGAGTATTAAAAAAGAAAATGGAGTATTTTTTTTAGTTTCAACATGTTAATCTTTTGAAGTTACTAGGATCTAGTATCTTCTAATTGATCTCGTATTATGTACTAATGATAAACTTTAATATAGGACACATTGATTCTTGTGACTTGTTCTAAGATTAGATAATGTTATATAATTATC